>RXPK01001296.1:0-66723 GCA_004143645.1 Protaetia brevitarsis | reverse complement strand
TGCTAAGATCTGATACTGGAAATTCTTCAATCAGTTACATCTGCAAACTGTTCTACCATTTACTTAGACCAGTTACTGAATCATACAATATCATTATGAAACGAAAATCAAAATTACTGGCTTTGATTTTCCATTGGAATCGGAAATTTGAGAAGATCTTTAACTATATAACAGCACATTGTGTTATATTATTAATCACCCACTCGTTTATTCATTGGTATGTTCTAAATTGCTTAACAGTGAACAAGTTATACCAAGTCCACAGAATGAGAGTCAACAGAACTCAGCAATTCGCCTATTGCGCTACAATTTGCTACCTTTCAAAAATCTTCGAACAAGCAATTAGTAAAAGAATTATGTGTTTTCAAAAATAAACTCTCAACAACATGGTTTCAGAACGGGTTTCTCAACTACAACTACACTTATCCAATTCCTACATGAGATATACAGCGCAATAGATAAGGGTGATATAGTTTTAGCAACTTTAATAGACTTGTCCAAAGCTTTCGATAGAATTGATTTCAAAGTACTTGAGCATCAACTTGAATACTTAGGAATAAGAGGAAATTGTAAGAGCTGGCTGCTATCATATGTTACACACCGACAACAAGTGGTATGATGCATAAACAAAACGATATCAAAAATGATCCCACTTCAAACTGATATTCCGCAAGGGTCTATTTTGGGTCCGCTATTGTTCATTATTTATATTAACGATATTACAACGACGGTCCAGGATAATAAATGCATATTATACGCTGATTTCAATTTTCAAACAGAGAAAGTTACTTACAATTCCGTCAATTTACATCTTCAATTAATGTATTGTGTATGTAAAGGAACATATAGGACAGCTTACTGCACATAGATATAATCATAGCTATCATACAAGGCACAATACAGATTTGCAAATTCCACGGCATAGACTAGCTCAGTACGAAACAGATTCCATGTATGGTACAGAATGGCACTATATTTTTTTCACCACAATCCACAAACGAAAGTTAAAAGTATAAATGATCATGACGCATTTAAACGCAAATTAAAGACATTTCTTATCTCTAAAACATACTACTCAATATCTGAATATATAAATGACACTATGAATTAGTCGGATGATTGATTTCACATTTAAAAGTTGGTATTTGCTTCACCTACTTCAATTTATTTATTTTTTTTTCATCTCTCATTTTGAATTCAATAATTTAGTTTATCTTATATATTATAATTAGGTACTTCTAATCATTATTATTTTGTTGTTAAATTATTATACTGTATTTATCATTATTTTCGTTACGGTTAAGGGTATAATATTTTTTGTTGGCATATCCTATTATTATATTATTATTATTATCATTATTAATACATGTGTTGTGCCGGCAATTGTCAAAATGTAATGACCATTCGTCAGCTTACAAAGCAAGGGCCGTACAATTGCTTCTGCAAAATGGTTTTAGGGATCAGTGTATAACAGCAATAGCATTACTTCCTTGATTTGACGCTCTTGAATTTATGAGCGAGCGCATACCCTTAATGACCTACGCCAGGGAAGAAAAGTATTTATGCTGTCGCCAGTATAAATACTTAAACACTTTTGCACACATAAGAAGTCTATACTGGGTATTGTCACGAAAAAGAGGCGATTTGTTCGAACATTCGCCAAATTAAAATAAAGGTTTTAATTAATTTTTAAACCTTCTTAATTTTCTTGCAAATTATTTTTTATGTGTCCACAACTACCAATACCTAAACGAAAAAAAAAACGAGAAAATGTCGTTTTCTTGCGAAAAATGTCATTCATTCATTCATTTTAGAGTGGGCACTTGAGCTTGGTGCTCATTGTACCATCCCTATTGATTCCATTTCCACTCAGAGCGGGTGTCTCTTATTAAAGCCCAAGTATCTTTGCCCAGTGAAACTTGAGGACCTTCGAGGGCTCCAATAGATCTCTCCCGAAATATTTCTGCCTGAGTACCTTCAGTTGCAGATTACATGTAAACTCGTTTCCTGCTGTAGTTCGCATCTTCTATACCACGGTTCGCTTACACGGCCTGTGTTGTATAGATGCTTCTTCAGAGGGCAGTGTCCAGTTACCAACCCAGTAATGGTTTTAACTTCTTTCTTACTGCGCTTGAGTAGGTTATCAGAGAAACTACCATCCCCATCCCCTATCAGCGTTTTAGTATGGAGTTGACCTTCAGTCGACCTCCATTTCCTTGTACTTTCTTTATCTAACCAGGTCCAGATCTCCCTTCTTGCGGAATCCTTAGTAATCCCACATACGGGCTCTGGACCCATGAAGTGTCTCTTAGAGCCCTCTTTGGCTAGTTCATCGGCTATTACGTTGCCCGCGAAAAATGTCAATTTTTTGAATCTTCAGAGTTGTTGCGGCACCAATAGACTAAGTCCGATCGAGCTGAAACTTTCAGAATCGTATTTTTACCCTAGATGGCACATTTATAGAGGGTAGGCTGCACAAGGTGCAGAAATAAAATCGTCTCTAAGCTTGTATATAAATAGTTATATCAGTCCAAAAGGCACCTCTTGAAAGTTAATTTAGATAAACTACAATTTAGGCCGAATTTCAAGGTCAAATTGCATCCCCTAAAGCTAAAGTTCGACAGCACCAACAGAGTGTCCTTGCATAACAGTCCATGAGCTCTAGAAACTTACAAAATTTCATTAGAATTTGTGATTTACAGTATATCAGATCCCTCAGAATATTGATGTAAATTGTTAGAGAGTAATTCAATTAGAATAAAAACGAACATTTAATTTTCCTTTTTTTTATATCTATACGATCGTAATTACCACCCTTTCGATGAATCACCCCTGTACATTCCTTGTCATTTCGGAAACTGAACTCAAACTCTTCGATCGCCTCCAATATCTCATACAGTCAGTAAACTGTCGTTTGTTCACTCAATTCATTATATTAACTGTACCTCCTCCCACGCTACTGCGGCTTCGTCCTCCCAAACAACAATTGATCAGACGTGCGATGCTGAGATCGAAAACCGATCTGTGCAAGGTGCAATGGTAAGGGGAGTACTAGGAGGAGTCGAATTGGGAAGGCGATTTTTGGTGGAGGCACCGGTTTAAACTGATATTGCGGGGCGCTAGTTTGGCAAAGCGCGGAGGGGTAGAGGGGGTTAACGGAAATGTCGGGGTATGCAAGAGTGAAGGGGGAGAAGAGTATCGGGGAATGTCGGCTACGAATATTGAAATAATTGATTGCTTATAATGGTATCGGAACTGGGGGGATAATTTTGAGATAATTGGGAAGTTAACAAATCTGGAGCGATAGGAATGATTGGTTTCGATTTTGTTGAGGGTAGGAGAGGGGGTTGGAACGAGGGTCGAATCGGGGGGAGTTTGGCGATAAATTAAGGAGATTGAATTCTAATTTCGTTAGGTCGATTGCTGTTTTGTGATACCAGTCTGGGTTCTATTATAAGTCATTTAGTTTTCTCCTATTGACTGATGCCACTCATTCTTAATCTTACCGAAATTTTACAAAGCAAACATCCCATTTTAAAACTCCTAAATCAGTACAAATTAACTTTTTACACGGATCGACCGCCAAAAGTGCTGGCAAACCCTCATCCCTCTCAAGCAAAGCGACGTCTTATAATCGAAGTGTTTAAAGTCAAGTTAAATACTTTCTCGCAAGAAACTCCATCCAAAGTGATCGGGGGACTCTATTGGAGGTTGGAAGGACGGAATATAAGCATCGGCAAAGGAATAGAAAGGGGTAAGAGAATATCCGGTAAACTTCTGGTAATGCGGCCTTTTTTTAGGAAGGGGATTAACTGTCGCTTTCATCAATTAATTGGTCGCCTTTAGAGCGGTTAAGTTTTGCCGAATGGATTTTGGGGGCCGTAGTATTGATTCTTCTAAATTGTGGACAACAGGAAAATCGAAACTTAAACTTTAAGATTTATTGTAAACATTGATTTATTGTAAACATTTTTGAGTGTCAGTAAACCAATACAGTACACATGATAGATATATTTTATCATTTGAATTGATTTGGCGTTTACTTGATGTAAATCCATTTTAATTAAATAAACAACAACTGTGTTGTAAGATTTATACTTCATTAATTTTAATCAACTAGAGAGTTGATTGCACCTATCTGACGAAGCCACTGTACGGCGAAACAGCTGTCATAGTTAAAACTAATAAAGTGTAAATCTTACAACGTAATTGTTGTTTATTTAAGATGTATTTTATTTATCACTACCAACATGATATTTGGAATAAATAAGATCATATGTTACGGGATTCGTTCGCTCTCAAGCTAAAGGTCTTCTTGGATCGAAATAATTTGTTCGAAACACAAAGTTTTGGATGACACTGTATATTTGACAAAACAAATAAAATACAAGATAATAGAAATACAATGCACAACAATAAAAGTTAAATCTTAGCATAGATTACGATGATAATACGTTGATGGTCGGTCTTAACCTCTATACTTAAGTAATAAATTAAACTATAGGGGATGATTGTGCAAGGAAAAAAAAAATTAAATAACTAATTATTATGTAATTCCGAAATATAGATTTGATTCTTAATGTCTAAGTTAGTAATGTTGGCCGGAAGGTCTGTATCATGTGATAGGATTTTAAAAATAATAAAATAACTTTAAATATTAATTCGGTACAAGAAAAATAAAACAAAAAAATAAAATATAAGACTTAGCTGGTAAATTTAGCGGGTGCCGGTATATGCGTCCGTGAAGGTGGTTGAGCGCGTTATGCTGATGTCAAGGCGTGGTCCCCTTGCGCCCCTGTACGCGGTGCAGGTGAATTCCACGATCTGGATTTGGTCTCCCAAATTAAGTACTTCGTTCACCCTCGAGGTTTAACTCAAAGCCAAAATAAAGTAATAGTAGTAGTAGCAGTGACCTAAGATGACGCCATTAACAAAAGGAATGCCGGCTTGACGCTGCTGTTGTAAAACCCTTCTCAGGAATATCGATGCAATGGACACAAAACTCCTGGCTGCCCCAGGTAAACGGAAAAATTAATGCACTCGATATTAGAAGTTTCTCGCGCGACAAAATCCCACAATGTGGTAACTAAAGTGAAATTTGCTCGAGCAACTTGAACAGCGCGTCTGAGATGGTGTGCGAAACCTATGCGTCTCCCTTGCTTAGCGAGAGGGCGGAAGTCGGAAAATACAACGTGAATCAAATAAGTCAGTGACAACTTAATAATGCGGAGTAATTTACGCAAAAGAAAAGGTTTTAATGAATGAAACTTGAACTAATAATTGAAGAATGAAAAGCAAATTTAACTGACAATGAATTACTAATTAATTTGCAAATAAATAACGAAAATGAGACATTAATTTTTGCTATCACGAATAAGATGCGTTGTGACAGGCAAGGAGTTCGAAACTTCACTGCTAGATGGCGTTGCAGGGTCTAATTCTTAAATTAATGGAATAAAAATCTTTAAATAAAATTTATAAATGAAGCGATCGCAATCCAACGGCAACACATGACTTGCTAAAGGATAAATTTAATTGATCACATTAATGGTAAAGCCATTTATGTCTGCATTATTTAAAATATACAATCGGTACGATTTACTAACAGATCAGACAAGTAGAACTAAAACCTAAATTACAAGTCCATCATCGTCAATCGCCGGGCGAATTGTCTTCGTCCTACCACACTAAAACAGCCACAGAGGAAATGACCAATTTGAAGCGGCGACCATATGTAGCGCATAAATACCACACATCACACGATGTAAAGACATCGTCCCATAGTCGACGCGTCATTTCTCAAGGCCATCTAGATCCGTCGAAGGGAACTATCGGACGTTGAAGTCGAAAACCATAAATCCGGTGCTTTTTCATTTCTTTTTGTTCAATTTCTATATATCCGAACGTCATGTCACCTCCCGCTACCGCGGGATTATTAATAATTTCCCACATAGCTGCCGCGGCACAGATAGAGAAGCCAGACATGTGGAACGAATGCTACTTTTTTTTTTTGTTTCATTTTCAATAACGACATGAAATAGGTTATTGTATCGAGATGTGGACGCTGCTGCACGTTGTGTCATACAGTTTCGGGAAAACGAACGATGATTGTGAGGATAATTGTGTTGTCGGGCGACGGTCGTTGAAGCGTCATTAATTAGTATGTCTCGTAAAATATATAGGGTGTTACGTAAAAATAGAGTGAGGCGTTGCAAGATTCGTACTTTAAGGTTCTGACAAAATATATAATAAAATCAATACTGTAGGAGCAGTATATTTCACTAAACCACGTGTATAAATGCGAACGAGAATTCGTTGGGATTTGTGAGATTGTTAGTAGGTAGTAAAAATAAAAAGATCAAAGGAAAAGTGCAAAAAATGCAGATAATCTTTTTAGGTTATTTAATTTTCCCGAGAAGAACATTTTCAATCTACTATAGTCAAAAGTAAATAGATTCAAAGAAAATATGAACGTTTTTCGTTTAGATGAAGTGATTAATTTTGAGAAACCGTGAAATCTTTGCAAATTTTGCCTTTTTTTAATTGTAACTGACATAAAGGTTTTTAATGAGCGAAATATATTATCAATTTCAAAAACTATATAGATATTTTTAATAGTGAACAATTTTTTTTTATTATAGCATACAATTTGATATATACAGTGCGTCCACAGATATAATTGACAATAGCTATAATAGAAAATGTTTGAATTAGGATTTAATATTTTGGAAATAAGTTCTCCTTGCTGTGGAAATTATTTATTATTTGCTTTCGATTTTTCAAAATCTAGTGGGGCAAGATGGGGCCACGAGGCATGATGGGGACATCGTCTTATCTACGAAACGGCAGTAAGCATCTGTCAAATAATAGCAGTCCTAATATTGACAAGTGCTGTTGTAATGGAGGAAACTTTACTAGTCGTAATAACAAAGTTATTGCTGTTTGTGCGTGAACTTTGCAATTTCCAGAATTTCGTTATTATTTTGATGGTGAGTTCAACGGCCAGTATCGGAAGCATAAGTAAATTATTTACAACTACACTTTTTCGTGTTTATTAATTGACATGTATTGCATGTATTTTCTATAGTGGGTTATTTGTTTATTTCAAATATTTAATATGTTACTATAACATAACCAGAAAATGTTCCAAAGAGGCAAGATGGGGCTATTGGTATGGGGCAACATGGGGACATCATTATCTTCACTCTTCAGTCTGGTCCGTTATGCCTAAATATGCGATTATGCTTTCTCGAAGACATAATGCCTATTTCTCATGTTAGGAATAAAGTACAGGTTCAATCAAAGCGTAACAAGGGAAAGACAACAATCCTTACAAACATTACGTATAAAAATCTGCTACAAGAAAATAGAATTCTGGAGATTCTCCAGAATTCTATTTTCTTCTTAGGGATTCCCTAAGGCAACTAGAAGTGCTGAGGAAGAGTTAAAGGAAAAAAAAATGACAAAGAAGGAAACAGAAGAGATCAAGAAGCCAAATTTTGTAAGAAAAGCAAAAAGATAGATTTTTAGAAAACGTCAAGGAAATAATCAAGTTCTTCTGTTGAGGAAGATGACGCTCAATGTTAGTATTGTAAGGGGAAGTATTGGTACAATGCCATGGATGGCGAGGTTGGGTACATGGAGGCTGTGCGAATAACGTGGATGAGTTCGTCTTCTATTGCCTCAATTGTGAAGATTAAGTTTAATATTCTTATCGTTATTGTATTTTTTTATTTTAAGTAGTTCCGCTCTAAAGAGTTTAAGCTTTGTTCCTGCATCTTTTGAGAATATTTTAAGAATCTATTTTTTTTTTACCTATTACCTAGATTTATGGTACGATCTATTCTTAATTGGAACCCTATCTTACCCCCATGGTGGGGCAAGATGGTGTATTTACACATTTCTTTTAAAAATTTTCTCACAACATCAAGAGTACCTATCGAAAAATTGTAAATTCATCCATCAGCAGATAAATGTTTGAAGATTACAACAAGCCTACTTAGAATCTTGTATATCAATTTGCAATCCTGATGCAGTGTTTTAAAGCTTAATGTTCCCATCTTGCCCCATCTTCCCCTAGGTCTTTGCAGCTAAGTCAAAAGTGTTTTAGTTTTAGGTAAAGTACTTTTTCCGCTCATGGTACGCTAAAATGTTGTTCAGAATGAGAAATTATGACTACATGCAAATTTTCAGTCATCGACCTACTTTGATAAAATCCATTGTTTCTCATTCTCATTTGAGGTAAAGCAGTATTTGCATCCACAGCAGAAGTTATAGAGTTACGCAAATTTTTAGACTGATCGGCCTACTTTGATAATAATGATGGAGTTAATAAGTGGAAAAACTAATCATGATCTTCAAAGTAGGCCAATCAATATGAAAGTTTTTGCTCTAAGCATGTTTCCTTAGTAATATATTGGCGTACTGTAAACGCAAACAGTAGGTACTTTACTGGATGCCATGCCAAAAAGCCATGTGTTCGAAACTGTGCCCCTTCACTTCGATACATTTATTTATTCGCAATTGGAATGCTATTTAACGATACAAAACCGTACTTTATTCAGTACTTGACAAGCTGTGAATATTTACACATTGTCCGATCCCCATTTAGATTATTAATTATTAATCCAATACAAATTAGTTAGTGTTGAATATTTGAACAGTAATGGAGGCTATAACATTACAAGAGAGAATTCGTTGTTGAATGGCTTTTTGAAATGTTATTTAATGTTAAAATAAAAAAACACAAAATCATGTTTGCTTGCTTCTCCTTTTTGTGTATTTTTTCTAGACGTTCACAATCATGTTCTTTTTTATTTGCAATTACAGCGCAATCTGTTACGAATCGAAAAAAAAGTTTCAAACAAAAACTACATAGTTGATGGCGTAGAATCCGGATCTGCAATACAAAATAGGGGTTCCCATTTAGGATTTCAAAGTTGTCCCCCCTCCTATTCTGGGGGGGGGGGGGATGAGGTGGGGGATTGAGTTCGGTACCATTCATGAGCCCCCTACATTATAACAAATCTTATTAAGATCTTTTTTTTTATTTGATGCAGTGTTTTAGAGATATTCCGTTGTCTCAAGATAAAAAACTCACCCAGTATATATTACACGTTTTTAAACTTATACTGCCAATTTAAGTTTAAAGAAGGAAGATTCCATGACCTTCTAGAAGGGTGGAAATATTTGACCATATTGTAAGTTCTAAAAGTATTTCCAAGTACAATGATCCTAAAAATATTTCCTCTCTCTTCATAACCCTAATGGACGGTGACTCATCAACGTAAAGTAAAAATAAAAAGTCATAATTATTACTCGTAATTAACGAAATTAGATCTGCAGCATCCCCCACCACACCCAATGCGAAAATACAGGGGAAAACCTTCCAACCCTTCCAGCGAGCTAGCTGTCATGGGAATCCCCGGCCTGTCTTTACCTGTTCTTTCCTCCCTTTTCCCTAAATACGAAACGCACATATCAATCCCCGCACTTTTCCCTCACACCCAGATCTTCTCGTTCGAATCCTTTTCCCGATAATCTCTCCCTGTCCTTGTCTTTCCATTCCGATCCTCGTACATGCGAACATAAAAGCGGCGCTCACACACACATATACACGCCGAACTACTAATTTAAATATAACATCTCTCGAATTTTGCCCCAATCAGTCAGTCTTTTCCTCCACCCCCCCTCAAGGGAAGGGGTAAGCAACAGCACGGCTTAATCACTCTACTACACCGCCACCTCTGCCTCGTGGTCCCCTTTCGAATGTACCACGAGGGGTGTACAGGGGGATTCCCTAACGCTACTCCTCTTACCGATAATCAATAATTATACTCAAATGTAAAGAGAAAAGAGACCACCAAGACGAATGCCAGGGGTGGGGGAAGCGAATGCTGATTTCGAACCTTCTAGCTGTTAATGAGAAAGATAGATCTGAAACTGCTTGGTAGAGGCTAGAGGAAGGCGCATTGTATCGTGTCGAGTAGGAGATGGGTAAACGAACTAAAGGTGGTTTGGGGGAATCACCAGTCGATCGGCAGTTTAGTCGGGGTTGAAGGTGTTTCTTTTTGGTCCTTCTACTGCGAATCGGTTTTGATTGATTGGAACGAAGCCAAGCGAAGCAAGGAAGAGGAAGTAATACAGTGCCTGGTATTTCGTTAAAGGATCATGCTAATGAATGTGCACGACTTCCTTCTTCTAATATAGCGTGCAAACGATTTAAAGTAGAAGTGTTATAATGCACTAAGAGAACAAAAATTCCCAAACATGCTCCACCCATTTAGGTCATTTATTTTTTGCTAAAATTACACGGCAGAAAAAAAAGTCAGATCAAGTTTATTCTATTGGCACCATAGGCATGTTAAGTAAGGTCATAACCTTTAAACGAATTAACACAAGTAAAAAGCTTGACATTATCGACATATATCAAAGCATCACAGTCGAGATGCTTCAGCAAATTTCTTATAAATAATAAAAACAAGAGTGATCTGAGATTAGAATATTGAAGTACTCCAGAACAAATATTGGAAACGGCCATCCAAATAAGCTTCATATAAATCTGAAGCTTTCACTATTTAATTTAGAAACGCAACCAGTAGCGTATACCCAAACATTGCAAAAAAAGGTCAAAATGGTTCCTTTCAAGAACTATTCTTATTCGTACTGTCGAAAATTCTCGTAAATGTATTCACTACATTGTTTACATAAAATAGGTTGCTTTAAGTCAAAGCGTACAGAATTCCAAAAGAAAGTAAATCCCATCCAAATAGAAAGATTAACTTTCAGCGATTGCAATTAGAGTAAAAGCAAAGAGTTAATGAGCAATATTTTATTGTTTTCCTTAAATTTTCCAGCATATTTACGTTTGTTTTGGGCCAACAACTTATTTAAACTATTGCGTGCCAGATTAGTGCTGCTGTTTGTAGTTTGTTTGGAGGACTGCGTGCAGGAGGGAAGGGTGGTGGGCGTGGTCCTGGCTTCTCACAGCAGTATGTATGGAGTTCCTATCGCATGGGTTTAGTCCTTATTTATAAATGTTCATAGGCTAATATGGTATAATTCGTGCATACAGCGTTCTGTTATTTACCATCAGTTTGGGCCTACATTTATACATCAGTTTGTATGTATAAATGTAGGCCTCGATATAGAACATTCGAGCCCTGTCTAAAATATCATGCTAGCTACGGCCCTGACCAAAGACGTAGTAGGATTTTTCAGGAATAGGTTGGCTAAGCTAAGAATACATAATCAAAGTGCACAAAACGGTTTTGTGCACATCTCAATAAGGAAAGAATTTCTTATACGTAGATATTTACGGCAAATTTTCTCAGAACAATACTTTAAATTACTTTTGAAACATCCCGCATTATTTATTATTTCATTTTACGTCAAAGAAAACCATCTTTCGATTTTATTTTCTGTTAGGAAACAAGCACTAAAACATTTTATAGCTCCCCATTTACGACTAGGAACTTCTGATACGGATAGATAATTTCCGATTTATTACGAACGTAATATAGACGATAATAAAAGGTATCGATCAGCGCCCTTTCGTGTAACTAATAACTAATAGACCGATTTCGAACGGTCGAAAATAATAAAAAAGAAAACGTCGGCGAATCTTTTCCGGGGAAATCGAACGATAGAAGTAGCGTATTGCATGACCTATCAGAAATCGTTCACGTCATAGGCGGGGGGAAAGGGGAAGGAGGCCAAACTGGAGGAAAGAAAAAAAAAAAAGGTAAATTATAATAAGAGCGAAACACGATTGCTTCGAGAAGAAAAATGAAAGCACGTCATTCGATATCACGGAATGGCTGTTTCGTTTCCTCTCTTTGATGGGGTTCTGTAAATTTTTCTTATATTTTTTTAAGTAGTTTCTGTTGAAAACTAAATTCTATAGAATAGTTTTTATACGCACAGGGCTTTTCAATTGAAACGAGCTACCTCAAATAGCCTCTTGCTATGATTTATATAAAATTTCGAAACCTGTCAATCAGTGGCGGCTCGTGAGTTATGAAAGAGGGTGGGCACAATATAAGAACTTGCTTATTTTTTCTACGTAAAATTCATTCTCCTATTTTTTCATGCCAGAAAAGACATGTATGACTTTGTTGTAAAAATGCGTTCAGTCGATCTTCTGACATTGTGCTTCTCAGAGAAGTTTTAATGCGTTTGAGGGTGGAAAAACATGGTTCACATTCTGCTGTCGACATGGGGGTTGTACAAATAATATCCAACAGTTTATATGTTTCCGTCAAACCTTTTTTTTAAGTTGTTGTGTGTTGTGAACACTAAAAGCGCAAAACACCCACCTTACATCTACGTCACACATGTCTCGCGCTCATAAATTACTGAAGTTCACTTTTCAATTTTACGCTGTCCAACATAGGATAAGATTTAAAAATTTTTTATACACATAATTAACCGACGCAAAATATGACGATTTTTTTTCCACATCTTCGTTGTACTTAATTTTATGTCGCAAATAAGCACTGTCTAACTATTCACGTATGTCCACTTTGCCTAGAACATTAAAATCCACGCATGCATTCATGTAAGAAACGGAATTTTCGAGTTTCTTTGCCCTCTCTGCCATATGCTTTAAATCATTTAACCCTTGTTTATGCCACGCACTGAAATCTTTCTTAAAAATTAAGCAGATAAAACAAAATAGTTTATTTGTTAGTGAACATCCGCACATCCACTCATATTTTTATTAAATACTCTATTGTAAGTTCGAGCTTTACTTGTGGAAGTGTAGTTTATTTGAAGATCAGGAATAGGCTTTCCTTTCTCTTTAATTAAAAGTTTTTCCTCAAATGAGAGCGGGGGGTTTTTTTTTAAAGATTTTGCACTCAATTAACTTCCATCATTAATAATAAACGTCACTTCAAGCCTTTGAAATCACACATGCACGGTACGCGTTGAAAACGATGCAGTCGCAACGAATACAAGACGTTAACTGGGGACAGGGCATTGCGTGCCCCGAAGCGACTGTATAAGCGCATATAACGAAGATAATCGAAGCCGTCCGATTCATACTCCAAATAGGTACATCGTAAATAGTGCCCCGGAACATAGTTTTGAGCGTTCGCATATGCGCTAGCGTCTGCGATGCGGAAGGAATCTTTGATACCATCGTTATAAAAATACGTAAAAATAATAAAACATAATAATTCACTGAATTACATGCGAATTTCTTTTTGTGTTTATCTTGGTGGTTGGGTGGGCACGTTACCTTGTGCCCTTTAGCACCAGCTGCCACTGCTGTCAATTGTCATATGTCATTGGTACCCCACTTGTTGGTCCTCAAAAAAAATATTTGTCCCCTTTGCACATTAAGTTTGGGTTGATGAAAAACTTTGTCAAAGGTATGGATATTAACAGTGGGTTTGCATATGTGAGGAATAAGCTCTCTAAGATCAGTGATGCTAAGGTAACGGAAGGTATTTTTGTGGGATCCCAGATCAGATAGCTACTTCGAGATCAAAAGTTTGTTTGAGACGCTAAATGGAATTGAAAACCCAATATGATTGTCTTTTAAGGAGATTTGTGACGGCTCCTTGGGAAATCGTAAAGCTGAAAATTGCGTAAAATTAGGTAACAATCTACTGGCCTCATATAAAGCCATGGGTTGCAACATGAGTCATGAAAATACACTTTCTTGACTCCCCGACTTGGACTTTTTCCCAAAAAACCTTGGAGCAGTCAGTGACGGGCATGGCGAAAGTTTTCACCAGGATATTCTAGCCATGCAGAAGAGATGAAGAGGTAAAGAGAGCTGTACCATGTTGGCAGACTACTGCTGGACACTGAAGAGAGATGTTTCTGACGCAAAGTAAATATATCACTTTGTTACTCTGCAACCCTGCCTGATTGAAAAATTCTGAAAACAGATATGAAGTTAATACAAAAAGTACTAGCAAGTTCACCCACTTTACCTCGTGGGACAAAACAACGGTTGCGGTGTTTATTTGGATTTTAGCAGGGCCTTCGATACTATTGACTATCAGCTACTTTACGACAAGTTAGAGAAGTACGGAATGCGCGGAGTATCCCTAAATCTGATACAATCGTATTTCTCTGGTAGAAGACATTGCGCTGTGTATATCGGGCATGTGAGTGTGATATTAAATCATACACTTTTTTCCTCTAGTTCTTCAGTTTTACAAGGAGTACCGCAAGGTTCAATTTTAGGCCCTTTATTGTTCGTTATTTATGTGAACGACCTGAAAGATTTCGTGAAAATAAATGGCTTGTATCAATATGCGAACGACACTACTCTCATAGTTCAAGGAAATAGCCTTGAAGAAGTTTCGTGTTCGGTGGATGCAGTATTGAAGGTGATGACCGATTGGGGTGAGCTCAATAATTTAAAATTAAACATCGCAAAATCTAATGTTTTACCTTTTAACATAAGCGGCGAGCTGACATGTGTACAGATGGGGCAAATTCAGAAGTCAGATCATGTAAGGTTTCTTGGCTTGAAGTGGGATTCTAAGACTGATCATCTATCAAGAGAACTGTATCTATGCTAGTATGCTATTTATAAGCACCGAGATAGTGTTGATATTGATGTCCTAAAAACGTTTTACTTCAGCCATATTCAGTCGAAGCTGGGATATAGCATAATATTTTGGGGGTCTTCGATAGGTTTCCAGAGGATCTTTGTTATTCAAAAGAGGATTATAAGATGCATACTTCGGGTATTCGCCAGATCATCGTGTAGACCCTATCTTTACATTTTTAAATTAATTTCTTTTTATTTAAATAATAGAAACCTCTATATACGAAACCGAGATGTCTCTAGTGATATGACAACCAGACATGGAGAGAGTTCATGGAAATAAAAAGACTCTCGATTTAACCTTCAAATATTTGATGCACAATACATTTTATAGTTTCAACGATTATATACATGGTTAATGTTTTATTTTTTGTATTTCCATCTCATTCGTCGCTATTGTTGGGTGATTTTAAATTTTAGATTTAAATTTTTTTTATATCCATATTGAAATTGTATACAACTGCTTTTGACAATTGCCGATGTTTGCCTTTATGTGGATTTATAGCAAATAAATTACTATTATTATTATTATTAAATCTGAAATTTTGTTGACCAGTGTTATCGATTACTGAGTAAGAGTGAGAGAGGGGATTAAAACCGCTTTAAACAATGATCTTTTTTCTAACGGCATATAATTCTAAATATTCTCATATCCAAAAACTCGCATCTATTAGCGATAAAACACAATTAATAGTGCATCACGAGGTATTCAGTCAGTTAATTAGCGGAGGCGATCCGAAGATATCTCTTTTGGGGCAATTAAATTTCCAATTAAATTCGGACATCGTAATTTATTAATACGAAGGCTTAATTAATTATTACGGATTCTTATTAATTCGTATTTTTTTTTTCGGTAAAAGTAAGTAGATTGAAACTTTCTCGTTCGCGATTTACGTTTGAAAGGCAATTAAACAATAGAAAACCGAATATTTGTTCGAATACTCGCTAACTAGGCAAGCATTGATAACAGAAACTAAAAAAAAAAAAAATCATAATGAATAAACCGTTCGAACTCAGTAATTATTTTGAAACACGTTATTCAACTATTTTTCGGTAATTATTTAATTAGTATGTCAATGAAAATTTATGAATGTAATCTATTTACATTATAATTGTGGTGGTTCTAAAATTAAATGGTATTTTTTTATCTTTGATCGCATCAGGGGGATATTACATTATAACAGTTCTTTAACAAAGAATTCGTATAAAATTTTATAATAATTTGGACCATACTATAATATATAAATATTAAATTATTGTAATGTTTACACTACGGTGTTTTGTGTTATTCACTTAAGTACACTATTTTATAAGTTACTCCACCTTTAATTACCTTACACTTCTAACAGTTGCATTCTCATAGCTAATTTTCTGATGCAGCAGTAAATAGATTCTGAAAGCTCAGAATCTGAACATCTGTGTATTTTGTTTGAATTGTGGCTGCTATACCTTTTACTGGTCCTTCCTTTTGTGAAAAGAAATTAGGTTTAATTTTTTTGTAAATTATGATAATATTCCATTGAAAGATTTACGGAATAAATTGCTTCTTATCATCAAACTACCTATTATTCCTATTAGAGAATGTGTTGGAAGTAGCTGACTCCATATCACTTACTTATTTATTTCCAATGAGAGAAAGGTTTCATTTTTCAAACTTAGAGATAATAATGATAATAATTCATGCCTTAGCATGTATTGTCATATAAAAAGTACCTCTATGGCTTAACATCCATCGTGAGACTATTCGTATTGGAAATGAGCTTCTCAAGTTCAAACGAATAAATTAAAAAGCCAAAAAAGTGACATACAACAAATTATACAGATTATATATTAATTTAAAAACCGCAATATTAGCAGAAACAGAAAAATTTAAGAATAAAATAATTATATAAGCACGAAATGTTATAAACATTAAGCTACTATACTGAATATTTAAACCAACCACATATATTTTGTTAAGCATATTTTTTTTTGAAACAAGCATGCCTTTGTTGTTTCAAATATATGCAAAAAATGTATACTATTAATGAAACAAGATATTTGGTTAGAAATTTTAATGTACACATGTCCAGATAGAAGCTTCAATTTAGATTGTCATCCATAGCGAGACCCAAAAAAATTACTCAATTACTTAAGAGTTAAATTGTCATACATTTTAAAACTGTCAATTTCTATGTTAGAACTATATTTTCGCTATAATTTTAGTCGTGGCTGTATTTTTAATTCATCGTTTTCAAAATTGCATTTTTTATTATTCTCTGCAATATTTCTTCTGCTTGACTTTACAAGGTGAGTAGATCTTTTACTGTTATAAGTAAAGCATTATCGTCAGCATAATTAATTAATATGTTGCACAAATCAATGATATAAATGTTATATAACCCTACCCTGTGGCAGACCCCTTTCAACTAATTTTGAAACGAATTTGACTATATTTTCATCTAAGTTTACTTTTACAAATTGCTTATTACTCTTCAAGTATGATGCAATCCATTTCAAAGTGGTATCTCTTATGTCATAGCTTTTTAATCTAAGTAATAACTTATCACGATTTATACAATCATAAGCTCTAGAGAAGTCAAGGAAAACCATTAGAGGAAAAGCTACCATCCTCCAGGGCCAGATAAATTGTGTCAAGGTGGCCGAAAAGAGTTTTAGAGCGGTTTTAATAGATATTCCCTTCATAAAACCATGTTGGTTTGCATACAATAAATTGTTCTCACTGAAAAAAGCGATAATACGAAAACTTACATATTTTTCAAAGATCTGTGAGAAATAAGAGAGTATTCTGATCGATGTGTAGTTCTCTATCGAACGGACATCAGCCTCCTTGAAGATTGGAACTACAGTTACTTTTAAACGTTCCGAAAATATTCTGAAGATTAAGCCCCATTTGCACTGCCTGGCCTTGAAGGCTTAGGAGTGCCGGAACACACCGAGCCGCAGAGAGGTGCTGTACGAATGGTCACTCACCAACAGCTGATACCGCATACTGCTGCTTGACTTTCAAGCATCATTGGCAATGATACATCCTTTCTTCTTAGCCGTAGTGCCGGCGTTCCGAAAATTAGCAAATTACTGTTATTAATTATCTTTTGTAGAAGCTTTACTATTGCATGTATAGATTGTTTTAAAAGTGAGGTCGTGACTTCATCATTACCAGGACGACTATTGTTCTTAAAACTATTAACAATGCTAATGATTTCCTCCTCATTAGTTACATCTAAAGTTAAAGCTTCATTAATAAGCACTAAACTGAGACTAAAATGTATTTGTGGAATGTCTTTGCATAGTTTAGTTCCAGTATTTACAAAATTCTCATTAACGGCATTGACAGCATCTGTTGGCTTGCCGTGTATATTAAAGATATACAAACAATGAAAAAAGAAAAACCCCTCCTGTATTTATTTTAGCATTTCTTTTCCGTAATTCTCGACTTGTCAATAAATTCAAAGTTGCCCTCGATTGGATCCCTGTGCGTTCGTAGATTTTTCCGATACCTGAAAGGAAGCGAAAGGATTGCTCCTCGTCCTTCCTTGGGGGCGTGTCGAAGGACCAATAGAGCGATTTTTCCCGAAGAAAAACTGTCGATTGGCGAAATGGGATGCGTTGTTCGAAAAGTGGGGAGAGAGCGCGTTTCCGATATCGGACGGCATATCGGGAGACGAATCGAAACTTGTTAACATAGAATGGATATTGTAAACGGCATTAACTCGAAGATAAATCGTTTTTATCGGTACGTTAAAATTAAACGGTCTGGGACTAAATAAAATACCGCTCTGTAGCGTCCGAGGGAACAAATGAAAATTTTAAAATTGATAGGCGTTGTACGACATCCAAAAGCGCTTAAATTCTGTTTATACAGACGGCGAAATACGCTAATACCGTCCTCTATTAAAAAGATACACAACCGCACGATGCGTATACACGCTTTAAGTTGGCAACGCTTCAAGGATAATCATACGAAAAGACAATCGTAACGTATCAGGAAGAAATACGAGGGTTGTATTAAAAATATCGATTTGAAGGTAAGTAAAATCATGTTGATTTTCACCTAATATCATTACATTGATTTTCATCGCCATAGATTACACATAACTATTTGAATCTACGCTTCTGAAGCTTCTGAGACGCTTGTGTTCTGCCTGCGTGTAATAAAATCTCTTTTCAAGCTACCACTGTATATGTAAAGAGAGTTACATGATTGCGTTTTAATGATTCATGATGATATTTGGCAACGTCTGGCTTTAAACACAATGCTATTAATTAAGATTTATTGAAACTTTCGTTAATATAATGCAGGGATATGAATTATTCAACATAATTCAATTAATATTTGCTTTCCTTTGGCTTTGTTATTTATAATACTAATGATGGATGTGCTATACGTTAAATTGCCACCTAGATTAATTATTATTTAAAACAAAAAGGCTATTTTTTTAAATTTTAAGATAATAAGTGCCTAACCAAAGTAGTTTGTAAATTCATAAATAATTTTAAGGACATCAAATATTAAGTGCTAATATTTCATATTTTAACATTTTCCTATACAGGCTGTCCACCGAACTGGCTCATTAGATTTTTTCGTATATTTCGCAGAATTTTGATTTTGAAGCAGATTTTCATGATTCAAGTATGATTTATTAAAAAAAAATATAGCATTTTCCATGTATAAGATTTTGATATCAATTTGGATTTGGATTCAATCCTACATCACAAGCAGAACTCAAGCGGTTGTTGTGAATGGTGTAAAGTTAAAATTGGTTGAAATCACTTCAGGTGTTCCGTAAGGTTCCCATTTGGGACCAACCCTATTTAATCTATACATCAATGATGTAAGTAAAATTATCAATCACTCTAATTTTTTACTATATGCCGACGATATGAAGTTATTTTACAAAATAAATAGTACCGATGATTCCTTGACATTGCAGAGGGATCTAAGTAACCTTGCGGACTATTGTGCGCGCAATAAACTTAGCTTGAACATAATATACAAATTCAGAGAACTAATATTGGACTAAATTCACCTATTTATCGAACCATCCTCACATATAATAATACTGTCAATGATGATATATTTCATCTGAGTCTACGGCAATATAAATCATCTGTTGTCCACCGTTACCGCACTATATTACTCTAATTTTTTTCTAATTTTCGCTATACTTTTTTTTTTCACCCTTTCTTAATCGATTTTTCTATTTTTTTCTATTTGTATTAACTTTATTATTGTTGAATTAAATATATTAAATTGTATTATACGTATAGTACTGTAATATATATGTATATTTGCGGAAGCTCTTTTGGGTTCGCCTCTTAGCTTCCAAACTAAAATAAATAAATAAATAAATAAATTTTCTTATTTTTAAATGGAGTGATATACAATTTCGAACAATTTAGTGAATATCTTGCGTCATTTGTGATTCATTCATGCGTAAACTCAATTAAAATTTTTGTTAGTTTGTTAAATGTTTGACATTTGTAATCTTCCCAATAAAATTAAATATTTAATAATAATAATAATAAATGCCTTTATTGATAATGGTGAGTTATTTTTATAATCAACACCAAATTCAAAATAATCAAAATAATATCAATCACAAGGCGGGGCTCAGAAAATACTGCTTTACAGCCAAACCTTGTGTGAAATAAAACATTATACATACATTCTTAAGGTAATACACTTAGCTAATGTTGATGCAAGTAGACGTAGGATATTGAATGTAATTATTTTCATTTCTTTAAATATAGTGCGTCCACGGATGGAGTTGATAATAGGTACACACTAAAAAATTTCTGGTAAAATTCCTATACGATTTTGGGTCAATTTTGTGTCTCTAAAACTGTACAGGTACTTTACTTTTAGAAGTAATATTTCTAAGTATAAGTAAGTTTTTGAAGGCTTTTTCATGAAACCTGTAATATTCATAGTAAAATTTGGAAAAGTGGGTAACTTTTCCCAAGATTTTTTCATATAGTCTAGAATACTTACAAGTAAAAGTTCTGAAGTAATGATAATTTCCATTGAAGTTTTATTTGTTTAAAAGTAAAATTATAAAGAAAAGTTCAATATTTCTGATATTTAAAAATAATATTTAATAAAACCAAGGGCCATCGTATGCAATTGGGCAAATGTAATAACAGTCCTTCGGAAATATTTACCTAGCAAATAATAGATAAATATTTGATAACTATGTCTGCCATGTAAAAAACTTATATTGTGTATGGAAAGTTAGTGTAGTGAAATAGGAGAACGCCATCTTCATGGCAATTTTTGTACTTGTTGAATGTGTGTAACGTATTTACTACTATAGGCCAGAAAACTTTGCTATTATATCTTCCGAATAAACGGACTTAAGGATTTACAGTTTTGTAATACAATTTTGACGTAAATCAAAATAAAGGACCTACTCGTGGAGTACCTGGCGACAGTGGAGAGCCAGAGGGGGGGGGGCATAGCAAGGACGAGCGTATATCGCGACACCATGAATAAATGGCAGACGAGGTGGGACTTGGCATATTGTACGGCTCGATGGACATGAAGGCTAATAAAGGACCTGTAACCCTGGTTAACCCACAGTTAACTTTTTCTTGGCCAGTTCCTGACGAGCCATGGTTGTTTCCAGAGCTATCTAAAATGCTTTAGGCTGGAACTCTCGGATGCTTGCCTATACTGCTAGGGCATAGATGCAGTTGAGCATACCTTCTTCGAGTGCTCGAGATGCAGCAAGCAAAGACCTAAAGCGCGAGAAACAACTGGAGGAACTAACCCGGACACCAGAGAGTACCCCAGATGATCAGTAGCCAGGACAGGTGCAATGCGGTTGATGGGATGGCGCGAGAGATCCTCAGCGAGAAGGACGAAGTCGGCACTGACGTCGCAATGGAACGTAGAAAAGTGTGCCCGACCAACTAACTGAGTCTTCCCCTGAAGTAATGCTAACGTAGTCCTAGGGAAATACTGCGCCTCATGAGGGGGGGTTTTTTAGTTGGTAGGAATCCGACACTACTCTGTGACACGGGCCATCGAGTGTCTTGTCGAAGATTTTTCCTCTCTTCCGTTAAATAATAATAATAATAATAATTCATGCCTTAGCATCCCCTAACAGCTTTCGCCAATTACAGGGGGCATCGACGACCATGAGTTATTATTACGCATGCGCCCGTGGAGTGACTTAAGATGTTCGTCTCTCAGCATTTGCCAGGAAGTAAGGGAAACCACGAAAACCTCACTCTGAGAACAGTTGGTCGGGTTAGGACCGAGGACAAATTACGATTCTTTTCTAAGACAAAGAAATTTTCCTATAATATTCACCAAAAATACTTGTATTGTGGGAAAATTTCTAACTTTTCGACATTTTCATTGACTTTCTGTAGATCTACCCCCATTCAGTGGGGAAAATAATCAAAAAAAGTGACTTCTACCAAGAAAAATTACCTGATTTTTTTAGTTTGTATGATGCATGAAAAATTTAGCAATTGGCTTTTAATATTTTGGAAATAAGTTCTGCTTGATCCAAAACCCTTTTATCGTTTGCTTTTGATTTTTTAAAACCCAGTAGGCCTTTGCAGCAGAGCCAAAACTGTATTAGGCAAAGTAGCTTTCCTATTGGCGCTATGCCAAAATATTACTAAGAAATTTTGTTCAGAATGAAAGGTTATGATGGTGTGCATAGTCAGAGTTGTTGGCCTACTTCGATAAAATCCATTGTTTACCAATTTCGTTTCAGGTAAAGTACTATTTGCATTTGGAGTACGTCAATAT
Source organism: Protaetia brevitarsis (assembly GCA_004143645.1). Lineage (NCBI taxonomy): Eukaryota > Metazoa > Arthropoda > Insecta > Coleoptera > Scarabaeidae > Protaetia > Protaetia brevitarsis. The sequence goes on along the minus strand of RXPK01001296.1, from coordinate 44,383 downwards.
GTTACTGAGAAAAAATGCATATAACAAAAAATTATAAAGTAAATTATAAACTTTATTAAAGACTTCTCGATTTAATGTCGTACATAATTATCCATAATGATGTTAATGTTAAGTGTTGTATTATTAAAATTATTGTTATAGTTAAGATTGCTTGTTTGATTTACAACGAATCTTGCATAACACCAGAAAAGAGTCATACTTAAAGCTTGCATGTCTTTAATCATCGGGCTTAAAATTAGGTAAATGCAGAGCAAAGTGTTCAGTATTCATATCATCACAGGTAGACCATTTCAATCTCTTATATGTATAACATAGTGATCCCCAACAAAATAAACGAACAGCGACCGCATGACAACGACGCATATTTACTTTTTATTTGACATTTTGTTTAGTTGTTTACCTCCAACATTCGAACAACATCATGGCTTTACGAATAGCGAACAAAATTAACCGTCAGATTGTCTAAAACGTAAGTAAAGATCCCTCACGTCCACACTGAACACGTAACACGGCTGGAAGACTTACAGAGCAGTTGTCATGCGCAAGAAACCGAGAAAGTGACGCTAGAAAATAACTTCCAACTTTAAAAAAATCACTCCAAACTGATGATACACCCATATTTTTACACGATGACAGTACTAATGATCGTATTGCGCCTACATAAGCATGAAAATACTGACAATTTGACAGCTATCAAAATGTCACCGTCGAACGACTTAAGATTCCTTCAATACGCTATATTTTGACTTTTAGATATCTAGATTAATATCGGCAAAGCGAGATGGCGACCTTTTTTTTTATCTTTACAAATAAAAGAGTTACAGCACTGAAAAGGTTTTAATTAATTTATATTGTTCTGCAAATATGTATTTAGTAAACTATATGTTTCCTTAAATGGACAAAAACGTATTAAAACTAAGATCCCGACAGAATAATGCAAATCATTTATAATAATGCAATGACGAATTATTTAATTATCACAAACACTATGACAATCAACGCCACCTATCCGCGATACCAAAAACTAACTCAACAGTAAACAAATACGTAATTACAAACGATCTTTTCCGATAGTACTTCCCATACTAATACGGTACAGCATTCCCCTCACCCCAAAAGCCTCCTTCCGCGTAACAGCATCAGATCACCCCCTCCCTCTTCCCACTCCCCACTCTTATCTCCAATCTAATACGTTTCCTGCTTAATACTAACACTTCGCTCGGAATGTCTGTAGCCGTCTTGTGATTCAATCTATCGGGATGACACTCTGGGGGATATATATGCTTCACGGCGGAGCCGTGCTGGTTTTAATTTGTTTTAAGACGGAGGCTGAGGAAGTACTAGCAGAGTTCGCGCATAGGTCTTCTGGCGTCTGGTAAAGGTAAGCGAAGGCGACAGGACGTGATAGGCACCGCGTGGCGGGCTTGCACCTAATATCTTGAGTTTTCGTTTTGTTAACATGGTAGTAATTCTAGTTGGAATGCTGTGGATTTCGCTTAGATAGGCTTTTTTTTTTAATGAATACGTAAAGATTTACTGTTGCCATTTCTTTGTCCTAAAAATTGTAACTAATAAGTGAAGTGTGGTCGTAAGTACTTCCTAATTGGTTCAATTTAAATTGTAATTTATTTACTGCATTGAAATTCAGCTAAATTATTAGCATTTTTCAGGTAAAACTTGAAAATAATTGAATATAGGTAATAGTTAATTAAAAAAATACAAAAATTATCAATTTTAAAACTAAAAAAATGAAAATATTTTCGTACGGCGCTACAGGCGAACCTTCTCCGGACAACCGTATGTACAAGCTATCTTTAATATTTTGTTCTCCTCCTTTACTGTAGCGGATATCAAAACTATCTTCCTAATCGTAGGACACGTAGCTTCGCCTTTTTCGTCTAGCGGTAGAAAAAATCCTTGTTCGACAAGTGTGAATGTTGTGAAACATATATCTATATTCGCGGCAGTAAAGCAGTGTATAAAATGTAGTGATGTATAATGAGATGGTAGATGATCCAAAAACTGTAGCCGATGCATTTAATAATCATTTAAATAGTGTAGCTAATAAATTAATCAACGGAGCGACTAAGACTGATACCACTTCAATTCCAGTACAGACGAATACATTTTTTTCTAAGTCCAACAACTGAGGGCGAAGTAGTTGAAATAATCAAAAATTTGAAAAGCACGCATTCAGCTGGTGATGATGACATCAATAGCGTTTTACTTAAATCTTGCGCTGGTGAAATAGCACCACCCTTAACAAATCAAATTTAATTAATAAATCTTTTTATGATGAAACGTTTATTGAATGTTTAAAAATTGCTAATTCCTGTATATAAAAAAGGTCTACGTCACTCTATTGATAATTATCGTCCAATATCGATATTAAGTAGAGTGCTGTAGACAGAAGTGGGCCACGTTTTTATTTTTGGTTGTAAAATTGTGAAAAATGAAAATTTAGTCTTAATTTTTTTTTAATCGCAAGGGTATTCCAAAACGCAACTTTCCATCATAGCAGATGCCTGCAATTAAGTTTTGAAGTATTTCTCTTTTTGAATGGAAAAAAAGTGTATTTTCCGTGTTTTTCGAAAGTGTAGGGAGAAGTGGGCCACCTAAATTTTTATCTGAAAAAAATGCTGCTATATGCTACAAATTCTTGTCCTGGGGGTTTTCAAAGACGCTGATTACGAATCCGTTGTCAAATTTGCAAAATTCAAAATAGTTTACACGAAATGAGGGTTAAAAATTGAAAAAACAGCGACTTCAGTAATAATGTTCATTTAATGTCTGGAAAGAAGGAGTAATAAAGTTGGAATGACAAAGGTGTTGCAAAAAAACGCAAGTTTCAAGTAGCGTTGAAAAGACGATCTGCTAACATCGGTAGCAGCAGAAGCAACACGCTCCGATATTTTATTTATTTTCACTTGCTTTATAGCAGCAATTAATTTTTCATAATTCACCTCTTTTTTGGGAGTTTCCTTTTTTTGGGGGGCATGATGGCTTAAATGATAAAAATGTGTAAATAAGACATTTGCATAATTGATAAAAACACTTTACTGTGCAAAGAACGGCATTACTCAAGTGGCCCATGTCTATCCACAAATAGTGGCCCACTTCTATCTACAAGCGCCTTTTTTTGCATATGCATCCCACAAAAACACAATGTGAATAATGGGCAAAAATCACTTTGCATTTCAAAGATTATATGTCCAAATAACATATTGCATATTTACCTGAGTTTTTCTCGTAAAAATGCGATGACAAATTGCGTGAAAGGGTATGAGGGTAAAAACTTTCTCGGCGAAATTCTTAGCGCGTTTCTCTGTACAGTGCGAGAGTAGGTCTATGACCTCCAAATGCTTCCTGAAAGTGAGCTCGCGTCAAAATACGATAAATAATGTGCGCGGTTTGACATAAATGTCACTAGTTTGACAGTTATTCGGGTGGCCCACTCTAACCTGTGGCCCACGTCTGTCTACAGCACTCTACCTTTTCAAAAATTATAGAGAAATTGATGGCCGCCAGATTAATTAGCTATCTCAACAAATATAACTTACTAAATTCTAATCAATTTGGCTTCAGGAAGAATACAAATACACATCGGCTATACTTAAATTTTATAGTATATTATATACTTAATAGAATTTCTTGATTTAAGTAAAGCTTTTGATCTGGTGAACCATAAAATATTATTACAAAAATTGGAGTGCTACGGAATTAGGAGCAAAGTCCTTGATTGGATCTGTGAATATCTCACAAGCAGGTTGCAATATGTCGACATAAACGGGAGTAAGTCTCATTATTTGGCAATTCGCCGTGGTGTTCCACAAGGCAGTGTCCTCGGACCATTGCTTTATCTTATTTACGTGAATGATTTTCCGTTGAAGGATGCAGTAATGTTTTGCGGATGATACTTCTTTCATTACATCCAGCAGCAATATAAGTCAAGCTAGAACAACCCCAATTGACACCTTAACTACAATTAGTGAATATTTCAAACAAAATGACTTGCATTTAAATACTAGTAAAACTGTATTCATGGAATTTAAATTGAATGCTCTTGACCGTGAGTATTCTCATTATATTAAGGTGGATAGAAAGAGTATAGCACAGGTAGACTCTGTAAAAATTCTTGGGTATTACGTTGGATACACGTTGTGATTGGAGGGGCCACATTGATGAGCTGTGTAAGAGATTGGGCAGCGTCTGTTTTTTTGTTGACGAAACTAAGAGGCCATCAACTTAGCCTCTTAGTTTCGTAGTTTCTCGAGGTTTTACGTATGTGCTATTTTGCTCATTCCTAGTTTGGGGCGTTTCGGGTGATACTGAGCGTGTATTTAAGTTACAAAAGCGCGCAATTCGCGTACTGGCAGACGTTTCGTCTAAAACCAGCTGCCGACAATTATTTAAAGATCTTCAAATTATAACTTTGCCCGGAATATACATACAGCATCTACTTTTGTTTGCAAAAGAAAATTATAATTGTATTCTCAAATTGACGCAACATCACTCTTATAGTACTAGGAATTCGAATGTGATGGAGATCCCACTATATAGGTTAACTTTTACTCAACGACGTCATTATTACTTAGCAATCAAAGCCTTTAATAAATTGCCCAATAGCTTCAAACAGTTGCCACTGCACTTATTTTAAAACAGACTAAAAAGTATGCTGCTTGATAAGAGTTACTATTCCTTAAATGAATACATGAATGATCTAATTTCTTAAGTTAACTGTATTGTACTTATGCTAGATTTTAAATTCGCTATTATTTATTTTACTGTTTTTTGTACTGTTTTTACATTGTAACTACAGGACGTCTCCTATGCTGCAGATGCAGTCTAAAGGATCAAATAAGATTATTATTATTATTATTAAACGTTAGTAGCTACAACCTGCTTCTGTCAATGTTTCTAAATATCTTGTGTAAAGGGAGTATCGTGCGTCGGTTTGGATCGAAGTCGCGCGCTTTGGAGCGTGCATATTTTGTGGTATAGGGGTATTTACATCGTCTTGATGACTTTGGGAGGTGCGTGGCGCAGAAGAGATTAATTTTTTTTTCAATGATTAAATTAATTATTTTTTTACAACACCGGTGAGGAATGCAGGTAATAATAATTTAAATGAGTGAATTGCTTTTTAATTTTTTGATAATTTATTGCATTTTGTAGTTGTAACTTCAGTGCTTATGTAATAAAAAAAACATTATTTTCATGTGACTATTAAATTAAAGTTTTTGTCAAATAGATTTGAATAGCTTTTCTTATTACATGTTAAAATGACATTGATATTATTATAATAATTGGCATTAAACTATTGCAATATATGTTGGTTGTATTTTATTCTAGCAGCAACCTTTGGTGGTAACTTGTAACTGAAAGATGCGCGAGCGAACGCAGAACTTACATAGAATGTAATCATACCTCTATCTTACCAATCTCAATGCTAATTCATCCTGCACGAATCGCACGCCTATATCACGATTTCTAATACTAAAACATTGAAATCTAAAAACTTCTCAGTATAGAAACTTCGGCAAAATCCCATGGCCCTCAAAATATTAATTTCAAATCCCCCCCAGAGGCATAGATTCCCCTCCAACCACCCGCCACCCTCACCAAAACCCACATGTTACATCCGCGTTCCCTTATTCTGTCATCCGGAGAGACCCCTCATTTGTATTTAGCCGTCTCTTCGCGTGCCATTCACTTTGATTGGATCTTAGAGTTAAGAGACATTTGATACCATTAGTGAGCGCAGGATAAATATAGGCGCGGAGAGCGGGTAGGAAGCGGCAGTGGGACTAATTGCGATGGGTCCGTCGGGAGCAGTTTTGTTTAATTTTTTTTTCTCTTATTTAGTTAGGGGGCGGGGTGGGGCTCCGAGCATGTCGCACACGCTTAATTTGGGGAGCGGATGGCGGTATCTACGAGTTTGCTCGATTCGATTCGCAATTAGGATCGTGAAGAGGAAGAGATTAAAAAACAAAGTGGTTTGGGGGTGGTACGGGGTGGATCCTATTCGATAAGGAAATTAATCAGACGCTTGTACAGTTCTGTTCGAAAGGGCGATTCGTAAGAAGTGTCTAGTGATTGTTAGAAAGGTTCATTAGTATTAATATACAACATATAATTAGATATGCCGGCAGTACGGCTGAGAAGGAAGGGTGCATCATTGCCAATCTTGCCAGTCAGGCAGCAATATACGGTACCGGTTGTTGGTTGGATGACCATTCGGACAACACTTCTCAGTGGGTCGGTGTATTCCGGGACCCTAAGCCAAGGGCCTTCAAGGCTTGTAGTGCTGAGATATGATTATTATAATTAGTAGGGACTGGACAGACGCCAGGCACTATTGCGCGCGCATTGATTGAATCGCAGTCGCTCTGCTGGCCCAGCTGCGGTACGTGAAATCGAGAGCGGCCCGAGTATGCGCTTGCATTATATGTTTGTGTATGACTAACTATTTCAAATTTCGACGTGAATGATGCCGCGACAAAGATTAACTTACCAGTGGCGTAGCGGTATTATACGGAAGAATAAAATTAGTCCGCTCTCGCGTGTTATAAATAAAATTCAATATCTCAGAAACTATTGCACCGATTTACAAAATTCTTTTGCCGTTGGAATGCTTGAACCTTTCTAAGAGTTAATATGCTGTATTTTAATAAAACCTGCGGAAAGGCTGCTATGTGCTGGACCAAAAAGTACAGCACGTGGAAAAATTCGCAAAGCTACTGAACCTATTGTATACGAAAATTGTTGCTACAACTTCGTGTTATCTACAAAAAAGTCTGCGAGGGACTTCTTAATGTCTTATTTTGTAAAATGGAATCAAGATATTAAATACGTATTAACTAAATTACAAATTAATACAGCACCCATTTTTTTGTATATACTTATATTATAGACATTATGCATAACATATCGCTTCTCCGGTGGAACAATGACCTAAGTGCAATTTTTCATTTTGTTTAGTTTATTATTATTAATTAAGTCCTTGAAAAAAACAAAAATTTAAAACATCATTTTCTCAAAACTTAAGAATTTGCACTTAGGACGATGTTCCACCGGAGAAGCGATATGTTAAATTTTCCTGAGTGAAATTTGTGCGCTTGTTTTTTAATATATCTTTAAATATAGCGAAACTTCTCTTGAGATCGCAACTGTGAGAGATGCCTAACGAAAATGAGACCAAATTTATTGTTACTATATTTATTAATACTGTCATTATCTTCCACTTTGCCATTGTAAAAATTTTAAAGTATACTGAGATCAGGATTTCTAGCAGAAACTGCGTCGATTTTTTTTTGTTCAAACGAGCTCCAAAATCCCCAGGAATGCTTCGTAATTGACTTAGATATTCATTTAAAGTTTCCTATTCGTTCCTTCTTTTAATTTTATACCTTGCGCTTCGGAAAATTTTATCTTTTTAGATAAATTGGGAAAGTGTTCGCGAATAAAATTTAAATTACTTTGTAAAGACGAATCTTTTAAAACTGCTTTATATTTGGTTATACTTTGTGTATCGTCATCCAGAATATCCATTACACTTGCAAGTTTTGCCACGTTATCAAAATAAAATGAGCATGCATCTAACCACGTTCCTCACCTCGTTACCACTAGAGATGGAGGTAAGAGAAGAGCCGGTCATTTTTGTTTACATAAGGATAAATAAATATAAATATAAAATAAACAAGAAAAAATACAAATAGTAACCACACTAACGATTTTCCAAGAAAAAACAAAGAAATATATATGCACATACAACTAATTCTAAATTTTTCCCCTATATATAGATTTTATATTAAAAAACGATACAAGGAATTGAAAGTATCTCAATATAAAATGTAATGTTATGTATTCAACGATGGACGCGATATAAGGCAAGATCGGACGTGCACAACTGCTGACTGTCGTTGGCATACTAACTTGCAGCTCGCTTACCGGAGCCGTATAATGCACGGGCGACCCTGTACGACCGCCTGCGTGACGCAATACTGCCGGCGTCTGTCCGGTCCCTGATAATTAGGTATATATTTACACAGAAAATCAAAATACATTATAGGTTATATTCAAATTTTTAACTGAAAATCGCAAGGAGGTAGTTCAGAGGAGAGATAAGGTACACTAGAGAGAGTTAAGTTAACGATAAAAAGTTGCTACGCCTTTGCAATGTGGTGGGGACCAATTTTGAAAGGTGCTGATATCAATTCACAGAGGGCGCTCGCGAAATTTGAATGTATATTTTACTATTTTCGTCTCATACAATTATTGTTTGAAAATTGAATGCATAAGTATTTCAAACAATGATACAATCAATTTTCAACCAATAACATCAATTTGCAAACGTATAAACTAAATTTTAACCTTTTATTAAGGTGTGCTATCTGTTCGTTCTTGCAATAAATTGCAAATCATTGAACTAACGAAGAAGGTATCATTTAATAATTTATTAAGATTATATCGTTAATAATTTTATGAAAATTGTACGTAAAATTGACAATACATATTCGTTCATATTCATATTATTAACAAAATTGTTTATTGAACGTATAAAAATATGGCTACCATCACAAATATTATCCACGGACTAATGTATATTGAAATACAAAATTCGTGTCTAAAATTTCTTCGTGAGCGAATAATATATCTAATTTAAATGTAAACATGTCTAAGGCAGCACTCTACGAAAACTTGAGCGCGTAAAAAAATAAGGGCCACAGTTTAAGCATACATAAAGAAACATATATACAGGGTGTCCCACCGAACTGGGTCATTAGATTTTTTTGAACTTCTAGTAGAAATTTGATTTTGAAACTTGCAGTGTAGGTATGGCCTACTGTGATATATTTAACTTTATATTTTCAACTTTATAGCACTTTCGGTATACAGGGTGTTGACATCAACTTTTTTATTTATATCTAATGAATTTGGCGAGTCATGTGCAACTAGTTTATATGAAGGTTCCGTATCTATAAACTCGACCGTTTTTGAGATATTTTCATTTTCGTGGATTTTTTGACATTTGCACTCTTTCAAATAAAATCAAATATTTCATGAGATACCAGATATTTAGTGGCTCTACTAAAGTCCATGTAAATACAAGGACGTAGCTACAAGGTTTTATAGCAATAATTACTGAATCACGTACAGGGTGTTCAAAAACGCGCCTCCAATGTGGATACCTTTAAGCTGACAATTTTTTTTTTTTCAAATGGAGCATGGTATTTTTTACTACAGCATTGAATGCAGCGCAAAATTCTACATCGATTGATATTAGGGTTTGGTATACCTATTCTTAATAGCTTTTAAAGTATTAGCATTTCTTGCAAAAAAATTGCTAAAAATATGCCTAAATTCTAAGTTTCAACCAAAGCCAGAAATGAAATTTGAATTTGACTGTGTAATGATTTGTTATAATAATGAAAACTAATTTATTTCAGTAATAAATCTCGTTCTTACTTAATCAAAGATTCTAAATAATATTTTATCATAACAATGACACATTTCATTCTATCGATGAAAATTCACTCAATGAATGTAGATTATTGATATCACGTCAAGTATTTTTTTCAGTGTAAAAGCAATCTGAAACCTGTGACCTAATGCAAAAGGTTCTCAATTAAAACAACTTACATAAGATGATGGTAATTTCGTGAACAACACACACATCATCGAAAGCATTGTAGTAAAAACAAAGGAGATATATTTTGCACCGAACGACATCACTCGCGATCAGATAATTATAAAACATGAGAGAGGGAAACCATTGTAATCTTCCCTCCCAGGACGGCAGAACCGCGACGGCCATGGTGATAACTCAATTTAAGAAAATCGAATGCCGTCAGATTAGCAGCACAGGAGGGAGGGAGAGAGAAGCCTCGAGACCTCGTTCTAATAAATTTTCATCAGCGGAATTGCAATCATCGCCCGAAACAAAGCACGACGACCGCCAGAACAAAGTTATTTCAATCAAATTAAAAAGCCATAAACAGAACCTTACGATAAAATTCCCTCGAACGTACGACCCCCGGGCAAGTTTTAGCGGGGGGGGGGGGCTGCGGCACCAAGAAGGGAATTGGGAAAACAGGAGAGAAAAAAAACAAACAAGACTTCTATCCTCCCTGCCTATTATTACGAGTCTTCAATTAAAAATTGCCTTTGCTACTACTCCCACTTTCAGCTCCCTCCATGATGCACTTCTTTTCACAGCGTCTCGATCCGTATAGCCGTGATACTACGCACATCCCTTAAAAAATAATACCCCATGACAAAACGTAAATCAATTTTCAGATTTTACGTGCCCAGGGGATGGGCGCGATCTTAAAATATTACTGGAATTGCTAAGAGGGGTGGGTGGGGGTGAAGGGGGGGGGGGGGGGTGAGTAATAACGCCGAAGATGCGAGACAGGATGTACGAAGGCGGTGTGTCCGTAAAAAATGCCAGTAATTATCGAGATTCCCCTGAGAATAGTCGTGTTTTTGTTTATTGACAGATTTAGCTCCTACGAAAAAAAAGGAACGAAAAGAAATAATTAGGATTTATATCATCATCGTCTTTAGCGAGCGGAAAGAGAGGGGCTGTTTGCTTGATGGTAAAAATAGAAATTGTCATCGGGGGTTTCAGAGATGAAAACATGTGCGTTTGTCGACTTACGAAATTAATTCGATGCCCCCCCTTCTTAAAAGTGTTCGAACGTTAAAGGTGGCCATGGGCAAATAGGTTGTGTGATTTGAAATACCGTAGTGGCATTACTGTGAACTATTTTAATTAGGAATTCCAGTTCTTTGGTGTAGATGGCGCCGATGATGTAAAATGTCATATATACGTCATTCGTAATCAGATATGAAAGGGCTTGTGTTTGGCAGCTATTTAGATATATACTTATCTAAACACTAACACATATTTGTGCCTTTTATCAACAAAGTATGTGCAACAATGAAACGTGCATTCACGTAATGAGTCAGGCCTCTTCTTAATATGTAGCAAAATAAACTACACAAGGTTTCAATGTTGTATACACTCAAAAGAAGTCAATGATGGTTACCGGTGTGAACTTGAAATAAACGTAGTACGGTTCGATTGTACTTCGTTTGTACCCGTTTGTACCACCTTCAGTTTCGTTTGTACCTCAAAGGTTAAAAAAATAGAAAGGGTTAAAAAAAAATTTAGCAAGCAAGTACAAGATATCCAAAAACGGACAACGCCATTCGAAAGAGCATTGTTTGTACCCGTTTGTACCACCTTCGTTTTCGTTTGTACCTCAAAGGTTAAAAAAATAGAAAGGGTTAAAAAAAAATCAGCAAGCAAGTACAAGATATTCAAAAACGGACAACGCCATTCGAAAGAGCATTGTTTGTACCCGTTTGTACCACCTTCGTTTTCGTTTGTACCTCAAAGTTTAAAAAAATAGAAAGGGTTAAAAAAAAATTTAGCAAGCAAGTACAATATATTCAAAAACGGACAACGCCATTCGAAAGAGCATTGTTTGTACCCGTTTGTACCTCCATTTAAATCGTTTGTACTTCCAACCAACCAGAAGTAGAAATATTTGAAAATAAGTAAGTTGGCGAGAAAAATTTCGCCCATTTTTGAGATATCGGAAAACGGCCAACGCTATTCAAAAGAGGATCGTTTGTACCCGTTTGCACTTCTTTTTACATCGTTTGTACTTCAACCAAACCGGAAGTAGTGATAATTCAAAATATGTCAAAGAGAGAAATTTGGGTTTTTTTTAAGATATCAAAAAACGGCCAAGGCTATTCAAAAGAGCATCGTTTGTACCTCTTTTTACATCGTTTGTACTTCAACCAAACCGGAACTAGTGACAATTCAAAATATGTCAAAGAGAGAAATTTGGGTTTTTTTTAAGATATCAAAAAACGGCCAAGGCTATTCAAAACAGCATCGTTTGTACCCGTTTGTACCTCTTTTACCATCGTTTGTACTTCAATCAAACCGGAACCATTTGAAGATATGAGAGAGAAATTTCGCTAATCTTTGAGATATCGCACAACGGGCAATGCCATTTGATTCAATGCGTTGAATATGCCGCTACACGTCTCAATTGAATATCTTTCTTTATAATCTCCCTAGCAGAGGTCTATAATAATTAGATAATAAGAAAAGTATAATTGGTGTAAATGCATACATTTACAACGGTATCTGCAACCAAAGATATAGAAAATAATATAAAGAGATGGTTTAAAAACAACACACATATTTAAAAATATATTTAAAGGTCTCACAAAGTAAAAATTAAATACATAGTTAATTAATAAATAGTGGTCACATTACTAGGTTGTCTGAGCTAATTTGGCAAAATGCAGAATATCTGTATTTATATGTTTTCTAAAATAGGGGTTGGGAACCTTGGTCAATTAAGAAAAAATGTAACATAAACATTGAAAAGAGCTACTTCCGGTTTCGCTGAAGTACAAACGATTTCAAAAAAGGTTGCAAACGATATTCTATAGAATAGCGTCAGCCACTTTGCGATATCTCAAAAATTAGCAACATTTCTCTGTTGCGATGCTTTTTCGAAAAGCCTTGGCCGTTTTTTGATAACTCAAAAAATAGCCAAATTTCTCTCTTTGACATATTTTGAATTGTCATTACTTCCGGTTTGGTTGTAGTACAAACGACGTAAAAGGAGGTACAAACGGGTACAAACGATGCTCTTTTGAATAGCTTTGGCCGTTTTTTGATATCTTAACAAATACCCACATTTCTCTCATTGACATATTTTGAAGTGTCACTACTTCCGGTTTGGTTGAAGTACAAACGATGTAAAAAGAGGTACAAACGGGTACAAACGATGCTCTTTCGAATAGCGTTGCCCGTTTTGAATATCTTGTAACTTGCTTGCTCAATTTTTTTTAACCCTTTTCTATTTTTTAACCTTTGAGTACAAACGATTAAATGGAGGTACAAACGGGTACAAATAATGCTCTTTCGAATGGCGTTGTCCGTTTTGAATATCTTGTACTTGCTTGCTAAATTTTTTTTTAACCCTTTCTACTTTTTTAACCTTTGAGGTACAAACGAAAACGAAGGTGGTACAACGGGTACAACAATGCTCTTTAGAATGGCGTTGTCCGTTTTTGGATATCTTGTACTTGCTTGCTGAATTTTTTTTTAACCCTTTCTATTTTTTTAACCTTTGAGGTACAAACGAAACTGAAGGTGGTACAAACGGGTACAAACGAAGTACAATCGAACCATACTACGTTTATTTTTTTTTAATAAAGTTGCTTGCCAAGTTCACACCGGTGTGATGGTTATGAATTAGAATCATTGTACACACAAAAAAATATATTATCGATCTGAATATTTTTATTTATTCAGAGATCGAAACTTAATATATATTTAAATGAACTAAATTATGTTGGTTAGAATATAAGAGTAAATTCTCTGAAATACTCTTAGAACAAATAGTATAAATATTTCCATTGAAGTATACTTCCTCCAAGTGAACATTGTTATTGTTGTAAGGAATAAATCTATGCAATCATAGTGAGAAAGTCTGTAGATTCAAAATAAAATCCCTTATATATGTTTGGTATAATGAATTACTATATAATATTATTAAATGTTGTACTGAAAACATGAAATATCAAATGGAAATGACCATAATATTGAAACATTTGAAACAAATTTTACCTCATCATTTATTGCACTAAAACTTATCTGTCATTGGTTCCCTTTCTTTTAGGGGAGTTTAAGGGGTTTTGCATATGCATACGCTTTACTTTGCGTCACTTTTTGATTGACCAGCGAACAGTTTTGTTGGTTGCGAGTGTAAGTAAATCTAAACGGATACCCCAGCCGTTTCACAACTACTTAGAGAATGGGGTAGAGTGGGGCTGATGCACAGATGCTACCATTAAAATATTCGAAGGTAAGTACGTACGTGTTATCTAATATTAAAGGATTACTGGTTTAAAAAGATTTGAAATAATACTTAGAGTCAGCGCCATTGTGTCGATAATATATGAACATGGTAGGTATGTACATTAACAAACATATGTAGGTATTTACTAGTTATTAGTTTTCAGTAGGTAATACCAGCAAATTATTATACTGATTGAAATTACATCAGTAACCAACGCCGACTAGATACCAGGCCCAGGCATTGAGTGGGAAGTATCCCGAGAACACCGTTCGCAACGACAGATACGCATAACATCTATACTTCTACGCATCAATATCCCGCGCGCACTCCTGGAGTACCCCGATACGCTACCTTCTCTCAAACATTGTAAAACTATAAAGTATGACAGTAAATTTATTTAATTACATAATACTTCTTTATTTATTAATTTTCCCCTACCGAGGTTTTTTGGTGTTACAGACACAAAATTAGTAAGTAATTATTACACGATTCTCGAAAACCAATGCCTGACAATACTCTGACAGCACACTTTTGCAATAGAAAAATGCCGCTAAGCTATATTATAATACCGTAACCTAATTGCGAATAAAAATTGGCATAATATAAATTTAAAAGTACATGTTGACTGCAATGTTTAGACATAAATCCAAGGGCACAAACAAACCCCCCGCAGGCGTTCACAAAGCAAGTTAATATGAGCCCCAAACGACAAAGTAGTATCAAATAAGACGTCCAACAGCCTAACATCGCCTACACAAGCAATATCAACTGAAATTGCACAGTCTTTTTCTTTTAATTGAAAGATCTTATAAAATGTTTTGTTTCATTTAAACGTAATTTATTTTGATCAGACCAAATTTTAACTTTTTGATAAACATTATTAATTCGATGGTATAATTGCTTTAAAACTTTTTCAGTAATAATAATAGTGATATCATCCGCATACATACAAATACAAATGTGTATTATTGTAGTTACTAAAATAAAAATAGAGGTCGTTAATGTAAATACAAATAAAAGTGGCCTCAAAACTGATCCCTGAGGCACCCCTTGAATTAAATTATTAATATTACTAGTTTCTGAGTTACCTATTTTAACATACTGAGACCTATTCAAAAGATATGATTTTAAAAAGTTAAAAAAAATCACGAATACCATATCTATAAAGTTTATCGAGAATTACGTAGTGGTCGACTGTATCAAAGGCACGCGAATAGTCAATAAATACACCTGCATTATTTAAGCCCTTATCAAGACTATCAAATCACCCGAAAACAGAAATCACAGAGTGTAGTATCAACAATCTAAATTAGGGCCTCTCTCTCTTAAAAAAAGTGTGATTTTTTTTTCTAACTCTCTGTCTAACAACGTTCAATAAAATTTATATTCGCATTAATTCAGAATTTTCAGTATTAAGTGTTGATGGTCAAAACGGTTGTGATTTAGAGTTTATTTTATTAATAATATTTAATTTGTATTAATATTAATAGAAATTTGTTTATTGACATGTCATGCAAATATTGATGACCAAATAAATGAATATGAATATGAATAATAGAAATTAAATATAGTTTAACATTAACATCAATAAGGAAACGTATTTTTTTTTTAAATATATTTGTCTTATAAATAATAAAATATCAATACGGTACATACCTTTATAAATTACAAGATATTAGGGGCACTTTATCCAGCGCGATCAAATAAATACGATCAGTACAAAAAAAATATATACTTATTATGTAACGTGACGAGATCATGGGACATCTTCACTATCTCCCAGTCGATGATGCAACTAAATATGTATGCGACTTATACTTTTTTCTAAATAAAAAAATCAATGATTGATACAGCGATGTAATTTTTTTTTTTTAATATATGAATATAATATTACCGATCAAAGACCAATAATACATATCGAACGAATCCCGATAACCTATGATCATTTTCGACCCTACTTATACACGTATTTCTAATATATATTTTCGGCTGTGTCACACACACTCATGCCTGCGTATGTATACGTGTCGTTAAATTATATTTGATGTTTAGAGTTGATCGTCTTTTTTTTTTAACGACTTCGAATTAATTTTATCTTTTGTTTGATAATAGTTTTAATAATGTGTGTTTATATTAGAGAAATTTTTTTGTATGTTTTGCGTAGAATATAGGTACCTACTGACACAGATATCGCGGTTATAATAATTTCTATTTCGTACATGTAAGATGTGTGAACAATGTGAGAACATGGATCGAAATTTAAAATTGTGTTTTAATTGTTCGAAATTATTTTCCAGGATTTACATTTACAAAATTATCACAGCTAAATATATGGTTACGGTTTGGAGATAAACGACTCAAAACCAGTACTTATTGTTACTTTCTTCTTTATGATTAAGTATATAGCTGTGTTGACTGAATTATTGTCTGTAAAACACATAAAAATAAAAACATATTGTTAGAAATCTTGTTTTCTTGACTAAATGTAAATATTTTGATATTTTTCTTTCTTAATTTTTTTTTTTTGTCTACATATAATAATGAAAGAAAACCAGGTTACGGTTTGTTAATTAAACTATCTTCTGGTACAATTTTTATAAGTTGTGAAAGTGTACAAAAATACATAAAATATATTACAAACAAATTTTGTTTGGTTATTGATGAAACCAGTATTTTGTTTTTGTTTTAATGTAAAATTTTATTTTTGTTCTATTTAAAGATTGCATTTTAAGAAGTGGCGTTATCTAAATTTGAAATCATCTCACAATCACAAGTGAATTTCACAAAAAATTAATATTATTCTTCGTTTAGTTGGCAGAGCAATAACTCTAACAACTAAGAGAAAAAAATACCATAAATTACATTATAAACCATTCTTTTATTTGATTGTTGATAAAATTAGTATTCCTTTGCTTCCTTATGACGCCCCACTGAGCACTTTCCTACTAAATAGCGGTCATTGCAACTTGTAGCAGCTAGCTGCTGTCCAACTCTGGCAGTTACCTCGTAAGTATGTTGTCCAAAGTTACTTATTATCCATTATCCATATATTCTTTTAGGAACTATTATTTCCCCATTTAAACTGAAAGCGATATCATTCCTGATTCTTGCACCTTTAAGAATCACAGCTTCTGTTTTACCTTGGATGAAGGAACATTAATTCATGCTCCTTCCTCCAAACATTTATTTACTGCAGACATATACTCCAATTTCTCATAAGGACCTCCTCGTTCCTACCTCCAACTATAAGCGTTATGTCATCAGCAACGGCAATAATGGTAGCGTATCAATCGTAAGCCCCAAATCCAACACTCCATCACATAACACATTTCAAAGGAGTGGACCGAGTACCGACCCTGTGGCACCCCAGATCCACAATCAGACAGCGCACCCCTACCGATATCCACCTTACGGTCTCCCAAATAGCTAGTTGATTAGATACTAGAGATATTTCTTTCACGTCATTTTTCTTCTATTAGCCCCTATGACTGGTCGAACTGAAGGCATTCTTAACGTCAATTGTAATAAGAGCACACCATCTAGTAGCATATTCCCTTAAAAACTCCTGAGCGTCTGTCAAGGCATTGATGGTAGACCTTTGCGTTCGGAATCATGTAAATTTCTACCTTCCGCCAATTCTTTAACCAACCTATTTCGTTTAATATTTGCAACAGTTTGTCCATTGTATGTAGACGAGGCAGTCTAATTCATGGCTGACGATTGCCCAGAAATGGTATTGGCTGCAATGAATGAACTATTAAGAGCCCACAGTTTTCCTGTGGACTAGAAAATAGCCAGGGTAATGCTGATTCCTACAAGTGACAAACCTCTTAACCTGCCTGACTTGTTTAGGTCTTTATTCAAATAATTATTGGAATAAAATTTCCCTTGCGAGGGAATACAGGCAAGTGCCCTCATCGATTTAAATGAAACTTGATGAGTTTATAAGATAATTACACCACATCAGCAGAACAACGGTAACTTTCTTGGGTGTTAAATTGCTCATTTTCGAAGGTTTGACCGTGAAAGTGTCAAGGTGATTGTCTCTGTCTTTGCAGGTCACTGTAAATTCAGAAAGTATACAGAATCCGGCTCTTCGATGAGACTTTACTTATGAAAAGCTAAATCATATCCAACATAAACATGAACTATTCTTTTTTCTCGCAGCATTAAGTTATGTAGAACATTTAAAACAAGCAAATCATTTCTTCAAACGGCAAACCCCTACCAGATCCTGAAACCACCTTACCACACGCATATGCGCAACCCCTTTATCACCCCTTCATAACGAGGGAACGTTTTCGCGTAAAATAATACTTTATTTACCTATCACGATTACGAAATGGTACATATAAATACGCATTTTCTGATGATGATATTCTGCGAAGGGTATTTTTACCGCATTAATGCTTACGTTAGCGCGTAGATGGCGCTAGCTCATTTCTCCGTTTCTCTTGTTCCCCCCCCCCCCCCAACCACGTGGTGAATTTCGTCCAATTATCAAGTACGGATTAAGAGGGATTTTGGATGCATGTAACGTAATATTCCTTTTGGAAGATTTCGGAAGCGGTATTTATGAATCTGATTTTTAATTTCAACCCCCGGTTTTAGTATTTTTTTTTTTACGTGTTTATTTTGTTTCAACGACTCATCGATGGTTGTAGCTGTAATATTCAGGGTGAGGTTTCTCGGATTCTTGTAAGGGAATGTCGCGAACTGTAAATGCGGATTCTCTGAAATTCACCAGTTTGTAGATCCCATGGAGTGTTACTAAAGGACACTTTATTTTGCTGCGGAACTTCAACTTTAGGGGGCGCAATTTGACTTTAAAATCCGCCCTAAATTTCGTTTATCCAAAATAACTTTTGAACGGTGAAAGGTAGAAAAAAATTCAATGGAGGACTTACAGCGTTTATGTAGCCCTTTCGTCTAAAATAGCTATTTATATACAGAGTGTTACAATAAACACGGAACGACATATGTTGTGCTTATTTGATCAAATTTGAATAATCGGTTATAATCACTCTATTTTGCATCGAGTACTGTATATAGATAGACTTGAATTAAATAATTATACAGGGTGCTCACGAAATTATAATTTTTTTCGTATTTCTTTATTTTAATGAGATGCTGTATATATTGTTATGTGGTTGCATTGTATATTAAAAGCCAGTGTAAATTATGCCAGGGGATAAATGTCTATATGTGATAGTTTTCGAATTAGACACGTTTGAATGCAGGAATAAATTACGCCCTGACAGGGGACAGAGAGAAGAAAATGATAATAGTAAATAAAACTAATTTAATATCATAAATATTTATTATTATTAACATTTTTATTCAATATGTCGGATGATATCACAGACAATGATAATTTGTCGTGCACACCACCTGAAATTCGTAAAGCATTATTATATAAATGACTTTTATATGATGTAATTATGGGTTGTTTTAATCATGGGCGTTGCGGGTGCTTGTAGAACTGACAAATTAATAAGAATGGCTATCTCTGACGTAGATAACAGAGGTCATATTATTGTGGTAAATATTCCCGAAACAAAAACTGAAGTTTAAAGAAATTTTGTACTGGTGGAACCACACTGGATTGCAATTATCCGAAAATATCTACAAATGACACCTGCGGGTCAATCACGATTATTTTTAAGTCCGCATAATGGTAAAATAACGAAGCAGCCAGTGGGGCATAATACCTCTAGCAGTGCGTCTCAGAAAATCGCTGAATTTTTAAATTTAGAAAACCCTCATATGTATACGGGTTAGTGATTGTAAATTTACCGATTTTTTCATTTACCGGTAATTCGGTAAATGAAAATGCAAATACCGGTTTACCGGTAAATTACCGGAATTTTTTTTTCATGTGTGACATTAACGGAGATTCCTAAGAAAATAGGGTTAGAAGTTAGGCTAGAATAATACATATTTTGCACAATCTTAAGGCATAATATTAGAATTTTGTAATAAATATTTGTATTTAACTACAAATTTTAGATAGTTGTTAGAAGTAAAAAAAATATTTAAGGTTCAAATTTTAATGTTACTTTACAACAATGTTGCATTAATGTCCTCTCATAATGTGGTGTATTCAAAATTGCTATTAATTTAAATACGTGAAATGTTGTTCTTATATATTATTATTTTTAAATATTAAAAAATGAGACATTTACTTACTCTTTAAGAAAAACGATTTTAAACTTTTAAAAGTCTCTTCAAATCTCAAAGTACAAATCACATATGCTAACTCTCTCTTCGAGAGATAAATAAAATCCATAGAAAAAAAACCATAAAATGAGAGAATTGAAATTGTACTTGTTGATAAAGGCAAGTTGGAAAAGTGGGATGTTTTGCTTCCTACCGTCCTAGCAACAAATGAAGATTAATCTTGCTTTTCTTTGCGTTGCTATTCGTTATCCATCTCGTTTGAGACTTATTTTCTTTTAACTTCTACAAGACTTTTTTTTCAATTTTTTGCTTTTTTTGAGAATTTTTTGATTCCTTCTCTTTCTGACTAAGGCGATGGAATGGAGGTTATACGTTTCTAATCAAAAATTTTTGTCAGTTTCTCTAGGGCATTACAGCGGCTCTCAAATTCAAGAAAGTTGAAATTAAAATTAAACAGAACATCGCCCATAAAATTAAAAATTGGGTATATTGTTACTTACACTTACCTGTTTTTTTTTTTTATTTTCAATGTCCTTATAGACCTTTAAATATCTATAATCACAGTGTTTCGTACATAAGAATTTGTAGTATAGATTTTTCATTTACCGAATTCCCGGTAAATTTTTGTAATTTACCGATAAATTTACCGAACGTTTTTTGGTTAACCGGTTAACCGGTAAACCGGTATAAAATCCTTAATACGGGTCATTGCTTCCGCAGAACCTTTGCCACTGCACTTGCGTCACAAGGCGGTGGAGTATTAGATGTAAAACTGGAATAAAAAAAAATGCAAAAATGATACAGATATCTGAATCACAACATGAGCCACATCTGTTCCTGCTGATATACCAGAAGTTTTTAATAGAACAAACCTATCGGAATTCAATTGACCGATTCAAATTTTAAAAGAAGGGTTTGCTATACAAAATGCAATAAACTGCTTTTTCAATGTTACCATAAATCGGTATTCTAATCACTTGTATTTAACTTTGTTGCAATTACAAGATTGTGTATCCGTTTTGTTTATTTCTGTGTTTATGACTTTTGTAGGTTAAGTTCAATACTTGTAAACCTGAATTAGAAAATGATTCTTAATATTTATGGCTTTCTTTTTTAAATATACTCACTCCTAAAACGACAAGTACCTGATAATGTAGCAATTATCTCATAAATTGATTCAGACTGGGCGAATGTACTAATGTCATCTATCAATAATGTGACATATTATAAGGTGTATAGTTTCATCATGTCAATGTCACTTACTTTTCCTCCCTAGGGAGGAAAAGTAGAACTTTCCTTCCTAGGGAGAAAAAGTACAACTTTCCTCTCTGCTGGGAAAAAAAAGTAATTATTTAAATAAAAGAAGTATTTGATGCTGCCAAACACTGCATTATAACTATTCACCGCGCGAACTGTTTGAGTTGTTGCGATTCGCTCTAGATTCCTCGATCCGCATGCCCAGCGCAGCGCAGACTGCGTCTGACCGAGGCACGGTGTGGGCAGACAACAGCAACCGAGCTACAGAGAATATGGCACGCAGAAAACGCAGGCACGCGAATGACCGAAACGTTCCCTCTATTTATTTCGGCTCAGAGACACGCGACACGCGTCCTATAATTCAAAATCAATGGCGCAAGCGAAATAGAGATACACTACAACTGACAATGAGTTGAACTGTGCGCCGTCTCATAGTGCTCTCCTATAGCAGCATCTATTTCAGACGGACTTCTTATAGACGACGACGTACGCCGGATGGAATGGATATTGGCAACGGATTCGTGTTAATTAGGTGTTTCTTTAACCTAAGAGACGGATGTACGCGTTCTGACCGAAGAGCAGCATCAAAAGATTCGAGGAAAAACGAAGTATTAGAAGAAGAAGAAGAAGAAGCCGCGTTCGTTGTCTGCGCGCCCTGTTCTTTATTTTGCGTCGCTAACGGAGCAAAGGTTGATCGCCGTTTTGGTTCTTTTGCGTTGGTCTTGTCGCGCGGCGCACTGCATTCGTTTCAGGAATGTAAACTTGCGATCCATAAAATTTGAAGGTCGTAAAAAGCGATTTATGGGCAACTGAAAGGAACACGACCTGCTTCCGATCGCAATTCGACGCGTACATGAAGTTAAATTTGAGTGTTTACCATTGCTATACGTTAACTTACATGCAGAAAGCTGTAACTTTAAATAGTTAATTGCTTATGAGATATTCAAAAAATATTTTTTTTAAGAATTATGTGAGACAATTTTTTTTTATTATATTATAAAGTTTTTTCCAAAAACTACACTCAGAAAAATATATTCATAATTTTTTTATTAAGAAATTTTATTAATACCAAATAAAATTAATATTTGGAATGGCACTATCACATTTATCATATATTTTTATAGGAACTTTTCGTCTTAAAATCGAATTTCAGATTACTTTCGAAACACCCTGTGTGGATGTGTGGTGACGATTAGTAGTTCTACACACAAAAAAGTCTATTATCAGTTTGAATATATTTATTTATTCAGAAATCGAAACTTAATATATATTTAAATGAACTAAATCTTGTTGGTTAGAACATAAGAATAAATTTTCTGAAAACACAATATACTCTTAGAACAAATAGTACAAATATTTGCATTGAAGTATACTTCCTCCAAATGAACTTTATTATTGTTGTAAGGAATAAACGGAGGAAACGAATTTTACCCCACCATTTATTGCACTAAAACTTATCTGTCATTGGTTTCCTCTTTTTTAGGAGGGTTTAGGCGGTTTTGCATATACATACGCTTTACTTGGCGTCACCTTTTGATTGACCAGCGAATAGTGTTGTTGGTTGTGAGTGTAAGTAAATCTAAATGGATACCCCTGCCGTTTAACACCTAGTTAGAGAACGGGGTGGAATGGGGCTGATGCACAGATGCTACCATTAAAATATTCGAAGGTAAGTACTGCTGTGGTCTGGCACCCCGGTTTTCGCAAATTCAGATTTTTTTTCTTGTTTAATCCGATAAGCCTTTGTCAATGCTTCGAAAAAATTTTCACAGATATAGTTTTTATTTTTATATAAGATTTTTGTTAATGATTTGGTTGTTTGATTTGTTTTGTTGGGTGTTCAGTTGTTTTAAATTAATTTCATTCATAATTGCATGTTGCATTCGCTAGTATTGTTTATGTTATTATGTTTCGCGATTTTGTCCGTTGGCGAACTGATCTCTGTGTGCGGCTTCGCTGCACGCAGCTGTTATATGTACACGATTGTTTAACCTTGTAATCTCAGTTCTTTGGTAGATGCCGGCGTAGGTACATGTAATTCTTGTTTGTTTGCTGCCATTCTGTTAGTACTTTTGATTTAGAGATTTGTTTCGTTTAATTTGAATATATTTCGTCCATCAAGGAACTCGTTTAATAATAATTGTTATTATATTGTTGTGTACACAATTTAGATATAAGATCATTTATTATTTTTGTTCTGGAAGATATTTTTAGTTTAAAGAGTTAATTTTTTTGTTTTTTAATTTTACTGATTTGTATTTAATTATTAATCACCTCGGTTTGGGTGAATAGAAGCATTATGCTTGTATTTAAATTTTTCTTTTGTTAATTTACTTGAATTGTCCACGTTTAATTTATTTAGTTTTAATTTGAAACCACGTGGATTGATTGATATAAAAAGGATTATCTTCTTGAACAAATTTGTCTTTTACTTTGATAGAGGATTTAGCATTGTCCTATTGTAATTTAGAATCGAGCAGTTTTGATTTAGAGCAGGACCCTTTGTCCACGGTTTTTTTTCTTCTGTTTTTATATAATTTAACATTTTTTTTCTTTTTTTTCATATAATAAATTTCTTGATTGTTATTTAACGTCATTCAAAATTCTTTCAATTCAGTCAGTTCACAGCAGTACGTACGTGTTATTTAATATTAAAGAATTACTGGTTTAAAAAACTTTGAAATAATACTTAGAGTCAGCGCCATTGTGTCGATAATATATGAACATGGTAGGTGTGTACATTAACAAAGATATGTAGGTATTTATTAGTTATTAATTTTCAGTAGGTAATACCAGCAAATTATTACACTAATAGAAATTATATCAGTAACCAACGCCGACTAGATACCGGGCTAAGGCATTGAGTGGGAAGTATCCCGAGAACACAGGTCGCAACGACGGATACGCATAACATCTACACCTCTACGCATCAATATCCCGCGCGCACTCCTGGAGTACCCCGATACGCTACCTTCTCCCAAACATTGTAAAACTATAAAGTATTTAATTACATAATATATCTTTATTTATTAATTTTCCCCTACCGAGGTTTTTTGGTGTTACAGACACAAAATTAGTAGGTAATTATTACCCCTGAATAGTAGAAATGCTCACATTAAGCAGGTAAGTATTATCAGCTCAATATACTTATATTTTGGAAGCAAATAATGGCAATACTTCAAATAATACTTTTATATACTTCTATCAAATGTACATAAATTATTAAGGCATAAATATGGTAGTTTCCAGTTAAGAAAATCTATTTACTCAAATCTAAAATAATTATTTTTGTAGTGAAAATATTATATGTTCATAATGATTTTAGTATAATGATTACATTTGAACTAAAAAAATGTTTCGTCTGAAAAATTCACGGATTTGGAAAACTGAACAAATTTATTCTCAATATAAGTAAGTACATCGTCTTCTTGCTTATATAGGAAGTTATGTTATATTCAATGTGATGCATTTGCATTTATATTCAAATTGATTAATATTTTTTTTGTGTGTATGCCCTTACATTAATCTAGAACAAATACGAATAAAGTTTTACTTGAATTTTTTTAAACCATAATAAAGATTTCATTCAGAATTCATAAACTTTTCTCGGCATTATGGTAAAAACCTTTGCAAATCTTCTGTTATTATCTTTTCTCTTCATATAAATTAATCTGTATTTAAAAGAGCCACCTACGTACACAAAAAAATTTTGACGGCTGCTACATTATTGTCCGAATTGTGTTCTAATTATAACAACCTCCAGTCGCATATAACCAGATCACTATCTCTGAATAAACAGATAAATATAAGCGGCTTTCGACCGTGTCAAAAATACCAAAACATCTACTACACACACACACTAAGACGACACGGGGTTGCTGTGATGACTCACAACGAGAATATTTTTTTTAAATATCGTGATTTGTGCCCAATATTTAGAGAAACAGTTTTTTATACACGCCCAACGACCGTTTGG
Source organism: Protaetia brevitarsis (assembly GCA_004143645.1). NCBI lineage: Eukaryota > Metazoa > Arthropoda > Insecta > Coleoptera > Scarabaeidae > Protaetia > Protaetia brevitarsis. Next base: position 19,069 of record RXPK01001296.1, on the reverse strand, counting down.
CAATTTATCACATAATGTTTTGCGTTTTTTTTTTTTAATCTTCTTATTTATATTTAACGTATATTCGGATGCGAAAAAAATACGGATCGATATTTTCGAAATTTTGAATCATCATGAGCAGGTGCCCCGACTGAAGTAATTTATATCGTTTCGAGATATTTTAGCTATTTAGTGTTTCCGAAATATATCGGTGACTATCATCAGCGTTGAACGTGTCTGTAAAGATGTCGCAACGAAAAAAGCAATAAAACCTTTTAGACAACAATAAAAATGTCTTGTGTTTCTATTATACACAAACAGAACGAAAAAAAAAACGCCTATAGCATATACCTATATAGCGACTTTACTAGGATACTCCATTAAAATACATCCGTTTACTCGACTCATTACTTAATGAGAATTCGTTCGTTTACGCATGTGTGCTTCTCTGCTTCAGACGCAGAAAGAGAACATGCAAAAACAATTGAATAATATACAAATGAGTTTATATTGGATATATGCAAGTCTTCGCAAGGGGATCCGCGCACACAAAAGAAAACAAAAAAAATAAAATACAATGACAATAACGGTTGCTGTTCGATAGTCAACTGTTGATAAGTTCGTATCCGTTTCCGGTTTCAAGGATCGGTTCAGTTCTTGGACGTAACAGAGGCCGATAGTGCGGAGATATGAGTTCGTTTGCCTTTGGTGATGGGCTATTTATTGATCGTCGTTTCTTTCGGAAATGAATTAGGGAAAGGAAACACATGAGACTTGTTAAATTTGGTGGATAATTTTGCTTGAAAATCTGCAAATATTCTTTGAAATCCGGGTGTTAAAGCCGTTTTACACCAAGCTATTTATTGCGCAATTTATTGGCCAATTTAAAATTTTACGTGTATAATACGTATTTAACCCGTGTTATACACGTAAAATTTTAAATTGGCCAATAAATAGCTTGGTGTAAAACGGCCTTTATATAGAATTATAATTAAGTTGCAATACCAAATGAGGCGTTTAAAGCTCCTATACTTTCATACGAATGTATATGTCGTGTCATTTACAAAGGATTTAAATTTAAGGACATTAAGCTCTAGCGTGCCACATGGGACAAATTTGGATCCTTGGCTGTTTGTTAAATTTGGAACATTTAATCAATTTATCCTCTAAGGATACATATTGTAGTTTCAAATCGACAATTTAGCAAATATCTTCACTTTAATAATGAGATTTCCATCTCAAACTCTCATTCATTTATTCTTCCACTTATTAAGTATATATACGGCTTTCTTCCTATAATAGATTAGATTGACCAGTAGCATTGAAGATCCATGGTAAGGTGAGACATATGTATGCTAATATCTACCTAGTGTTACACACGTTTTTAACGTGACTTAATTTAACAATTTGGTTAATAAATTTATAATATACGCAACTCCATAAATAAAACTATTACTTCTGCAGATACACTGAAAACAATATTTGGTGAAGTTCAACATAAACATATTAGGATCAAATATATTTTATATTTAAATATAGGACAAAAACAAAATGTATTTAGATTAAATATACTTGTTTTTATTAGAAAAAAGTTTATTTAAATTAGGGTTCCCTTATTTTTAAAATGACACATTGTTTTAAAGCTAAATGACATCAACTTACTTTAACTTTTCTAAAACACTTGATATTAGTTGCACTAAACAGTTAGTTTGTTGATGTATTGGCTTAATAAAAATGAACTAATTTATGTAGGAAGATGTTTCGAGAATATATTTGTCTTTTTCAATCGCCAAAAACTATTGATTACATGTGAATTCTTATTAAATAATTATGTTAGGCTTAATATTGTTCCATAGTTATAATTACTAAGTTACATTAAAAAAAAATGTTAATTAACAACATTTTATTATTTTTATCGAAACAAATACAATTTAACAACATTACAATAAAATGGTCTGTGGAACAACTAGACCTGTTTAAATGCATATACAGCCTATTCAAACACGCGTCGATAATTTTATAATTTAATTTGTTATTTAAATAAAAAGTTTTTATAAAATGTTCTCATACGAAACACTAGTTTTCACTAGTTTGAATCATCTATATGTTTAATTGGAATTAACCAGGACTATGAAAGATTTGTGAATGAAATAAGAGGGAGGAATTAAAAAAAAATATAATAAATAGTTTGAAAATGGATTAAAGGAAAAAAATCCGAAACGTAACGTTGTTAATGTAAAAAAAAAAAACAAATACAATTATATACCGTATGCCCAAACAAATAAAGTTTTTCTTTGAATTATAACATGGTAAAATAAATTGAAGAAAAAGAATTAATTTTATTCTTTTTCAAAATCAATTTTAGATGAAAAAATAGATAGAAACTGTCAACAAAAAATTGTTCTTAAGATATTATTCTGAGCTCGTTTTTGCAATAGGAATACTCTCTGTATTTCTGATGAGCTGCCCCAATGGATAATTCCATAGTGCATATAAGACACAAAATTGCAATGGTAAAAAGCCTTTCAATATTACAAGTTTTTTGTAATTGCTTCATACCATAACTCGCTTTTGACAAGGTACCACATAACGATTCAATGTGGGAGAACCGTTTTAAACGTTCATCTATTATTAATCCTAAAACTTCAGTAGACGATTCCAGAATCAATATACGATTACTAGCTACTTGGTTGGTAGTCATCCACTTATCAATGTCAGCTAAAGTTATTCATCATTTTTGTAAAATGTCTTCCAAATTATACTTTTATGATCAGCGTACAATATTTGTGTTGGTAAACTTATCTTTCTAGGAAGACCATTGATATACAGTATGGACAAGGCAGGACCTAATGCAAAACCTTGAGGAACACCTACAGTGAAATCCTCGTAACTAGATTTTTCATCATTAAGCATAACAAAATGCTTCCGTCCCATTAAATAGGAATGAAACCAATTAAGCGTGATACCATTTATACCATATGTGTTAATTTGTGCAAAAGAATTTTATGGTTAACTAATGTAAGTTTTGATAAATCGATAATTAGTCCAATGAAAATTCTCAAGAAGAGAATTGAAATTATTTAAGGTGTGTACACTGAATTTATGTTTTAGAATAAAGTAATTAACCTTATTATGTAATGAAAAAATACATACAAGTAGATAAATTGTTATCTAAACATGTGTAAATATCTTCTGAAAAATTGACAAAAAAATTATTTAGAACAGTTATTAAAAATTCTTGTATAGGTTCATATATAATCCAATCTAAATTAAAACTAGCACATAAATCTTCTATCTGGTTTCTCCTTGTAGAAGGTAGCAAAGATTTTGCCACTCTTATTTGTTCGATTGGAACTATAAATGTCAAATGCTTTAACCAAAATATCACTTCCGGTTAACCGGAAATCGACGTTAACTTTGTTATTTTAAATAGAATGGTATATTCTCTTTTACGTTTTTGGATTCTACGATTATAAATACGTCAGCCTTCATCAGATGTTGAAGTCTCCCCCAAGTATGATAAACTTATTTTTATTACGAAAAGTATCTAACAAACAACTTAAACTTTTCATAAACGATTCAAAATCCATTATAACAATATTAATTCTTAGGTTCAACCCTACATACTTCAATTATGTTACTCGCAGTGAAATTATTAATATAATCTCCCACTTTTACATGTAAATTACATGCACATACACCTCCATGCTTATAAACTTTGCGGCATTGTAATCTGTGTGTGAGAAATGTCTAGCGAACTCGTGGGGTTTCTTTTCACTCATGCGTTATTTGCTATTTTCTGTGTAGTTACAACGCAATATTATTAAAAATTTTGGGAATATTGTAAGTTATTATTTCAATAAACATTATCGATGCTGACAAAATTTCCATTTTTGTAGGAAATTTCTAATAAATTCCTATAGAACAACCAAGTACAGGAGTGTAAATAGTTGCCTTTGACGAATACCATAACGAATACAATTATTATACGTTCTGAAATAGAAATAGTATTAACTTTTAATGTTAATTAATTTATTCCCCCCAAACTAGTTTCAATAGTATTTCTTCGTTCAAATTCTGATTTCATATTACAATAGAATAGCATCTAACGGAGAAAACACACATTTTAACACTTCTTTTTATAACTGGCATGCACTCCGTATATTTATATTTAGATAATCTACTATAATAAAACAAAAAACAGCAAAGTGTATCAAAAACTCATTTTATTCTTAGGCCCCCCTCATTAAACCTTCGACTGTTTGTCATCGGGCAGATACACTCGCACCGGCTGGCTCGTAAAAATGTTAAAATATCCGACATTTATTTCTACAACCTGGTAGTTGACGGACGATGCAATAAAAATAGCTTAGTAGGAAACCTAATAAGCGTGAGCGAGCGGATAATTTCCCCGATAGAAACGGGCAGAACACTTTTATTGTTCGCTATCTGCTTTATAGAGAGCCGTGAATCAAAACGAAAGAATTTCGGTAGATGATGTTCGGCCGCAGTTTTTCTTTCGATTGAGAGATTTCGGTCGATAAATTTGAATGACTAATTCTAACATTCGAAAAAAAAAAAAATAATGATAATAAAGGAATGACGGGCAGCGAGAAATATGTATCTACCTGTTCACTTCTTCCACTGCGCGTTAGTATTTTGAGAGTCGCAGTGTGTTTTCTGAGCGAGTGGGTATTTTTAACGCGACAGCGTGGTACACAATACGTGCTCCTTTTGATGTATCTGCGTTTCTCGACGCTGTGTGGAATAATTTATCGCATCCTTTCGCGAGCGCTATTCGAAATATTCGATATGAGAGGGATTAGCGCGAGGAATTATGGGCGATGCGGCATGTCTGGGTTGTTCGATATTATTTTTTTTATTTTGCGAAATTAATGTCAAAGGTATTAGAGCCGGCCAATGATGTGAGGTAATTCAATTGCGATAACATTTGACAGGATCGTTATAAAAGATCTATAGTTTATGATGTAATGAAACACTTATACAGCTAATGATCGCCAGGACCACAGCGTAAGTTATTAAATTATAGGTAATGGATTGATTCAATTCTAAGGAGAGCAACCTCTGGCGTTCCATAAGGACCTCATTTGGGGCCACTACTATTTTAGTCTTTCTATTAGTAAAAATTCCAAGTAATTCCTAATGTAGATCGACAACCGACAATTCTCAGAACGATAAATCTTTTACATTGGTTCTCTAATACTTTTTCCAAAAAACTGCACGTGTTTAATTTCGCCTAGCAGAGGGATGTGGTAAATACGTTTTATTATTATTAATTCCCAAATAAACTATTCATTCATTGAATATCTTTTGAGCGAAACAGCATGTAATGTGTTACAATTTTTAAATACTGTGCGTACATACAATGAGTTAGCGAACAAAATTTCTTTATGGATTAAGCCATATCCTGAACTGGTAAAGGATGCGACAAAAATATTTTGTCGAGCCTGCAGTAAAACTGGTAAGTTTAATTTTACTAGAAGTTTTACAATTGTTTTAAATTCTTTAACTTTTGATATAAAATGACAATTGTTGTTGTGATCAACACGCTAAAACTCCATCACATATTGGAAAATGTGAAAAACTAAAGCGATCCGCATGCGTGCAGCAATCTATACGTCAATGTGTAGCATCAACTTCACGAAACTCAGAACAAGAAGATATAATACGGATCTGTGTAACGTATTTAATTTCGTCTAACATACCATTAGCAAGATTAAACAATGTTAAATTTGAAATCATTTCTGCAAAAATATTGCAAACGTAATATACCTGACGAAAGTACCTTACGAAAAAATTAGGTCACATCTTGTTACCAGCAAACAATAGCAGAAATTCAACAATTGGTAGGGAATCATTTTATTTACATCATGGTAGATGAAAGTACGGATAAGTGTGGCCATTATATTGCCCATTTGTTAATAGGAATTCTTCATGAAGGTATTGTAGGTAAATCATATTTAATTTATTCTAAAGAACTAAAAAAACAAATAATGTGACAATTGCCCAATTCGTTCAAGAAATTTTATCAAATTTCCTTTTACCTGGAAGTATACCTTGTGAAAAAATTTTGCTAATGTTGTCCGACGATGCATCATACATGATAAAAGCCGCGCAAAATTTAATTTTTTTTATAGTAACATTATTCATACCACTTGTTTAGCTCATTGGTTCAATCGTGTAGCTGAAGACATTAGGAATCAATTCGCTTTGATTAATGATTTAATTAGCAATGTCAGAAAAGGATTTTTAAAAGCACCATTACGAATCCAATTTTATAAGGAGCGACTTCCCGGTGTTAAGTTGCCTCCTGAACCGATTATTACGAGATGGGGTACATGGTTAGAGGCTGCAATTTTTTTCGCCGATAATTTTGAAGAAATAAAAAATGTAATTCTTGAAATCACTGTTGACTGCATTGCTCTAGAAAACTGTAAAAAGATAGTAACATCAACAGAATTGCTACAAAACCTTTTGTATATTAAGTCAAATTATAGCTTTGTTTCAAGTTCCATTCGTAAACTAGAAACGCAAGGGATGTCGCTCTCGGAATCAGTCGAAATAGTAGACGAATTTGATATGCTATGTAAGAAGGTTAAGGGTACAATAGGTAATTCTATATACGATAAATTTAAAAAAGTGATAAATAAAAATGCGGAGTATTTGAAATTGAAGAAAGTTAAGAAAATTTTGGAAGTGAAACAGTAAACGATTTCGATCTTAATTTTAGTTTAGAATGTATTGCAAAGTTAAAAAATGCACCAATTACATCTGTGGATGTTGAAAGAAGCTTTTCTATTTCGAAACATATGTATTCTGATAAAAGACAAAATTTTCTTTTACACAATTTTGAAAAACATTTAATTATAAATTGTTTTAGAAATACGTTGTGAAAAAATTTTGTGCAATGAAGTTAATGTTTAAATTTCTGCTCTTATTTATTTTATGTAAAAATTTTGCATATTGTGGTATTTTTTTTTGTATATATGCCCCAGGTTTATACAAATTTTCTCAAAAATTGTTGCATATATATGCGCATATATTCCAGTTTTTCTTTGTATATAATCCGGTCTCTAGAGGTAACTGTTTTTTTTTGGCCTCAAGTAGTATGCACAAAGGTAGTTTAGATAACTATACAGGGTGTTCAAACAATTATGAATTATGACATATATTGGATACTTCATTAAAACTAAAATGAAGTAATCAGTGAAAATAATCGAAAAAGAAATGATCAAAAATCTGCCCTATAAGTTTTCCACATTACTTGTCGTGTATTTCCATTTCGATTCTGCCAAGGTGATAGAAGGAATCGATAAAATCATCAAGTGTGCCGTAAAAGTACCAATAAATACGGTGTTCGCCGGCGGTCTACGAGTCGTATCAAAGAAGAAAATCTGGATCGCGTGCTTAATACTCGGTTACCGATCGGGAGTTCTGGTGGCAGGGATTGAGGGGTGAACAAGGAAACGTGGCACTGTTTCGCCTGTTTCGCCTAGAGTCGCTATAACGCTAAGGAATAGATTAAGGAAAAAAAAAATTACCGAAGGCATAGATATAGAAATATAAATCAATTCTGGAATGTGTAATGGCGAGGTTAAGTTCAAATAACTTTTTTTAAGTCAATAATTTAATAATTTTTGTGATTTTATCAACAAATATTGAAGTAGCAATGACGAATGCTTAATTATATATACCATGCATTATATACAAAATGGAATTAAGCAAATTGATTGGATCAAGTAGTATGCAATACTTAGATAAGCAACTGTATGCTATTATTTACGTTTAATTTTTAATTTTATTACGTTTAATTAAGATATTAATTATTAAATATTAATTTAATATCACAGCTACTTTTGTCCCATGCGTGATTTCTAATTACAATTATGATTAAATATTCGATTGGCGAAGTTTTCAGAATCGTTTCCTTCTTCAAGTGATAAATAGATGTAGACGCACTTTTTTTGCTACACTTTTTTGAAACATTTCAAACGTATTGCTATGGTTAGCAACCCATGTTTGCTAGTGTAATTTTAAGTGCAATTTTGATTTGTTTACTTCGTCCGACGCTGATCAATTTTACCGGAGAGTTTTTCACAAATTAAATTTTATTTTGTATAAATTTTAGTTAAAGAGTTAATTGTATGATTTATTTAATTAAGTGTTAAGTTTTTTTTAAATTAATTCCATTCATTTATTTGTCTGGCGTTTGCTAGTTTTATTTTATGCGGATTCTATTAGATTTTTGTCGTTGATTTGTTTACGACTGCGTTGTAAGTTTTAGAGAGAGGGATAATTGTAAGAAAAACAGTTGTAGAGTTTTGTCGGGAGTTCCATGTTCGACTATTAACGTGAGTAGACGTATTTTTGTATTTTTCAATCTTGGTTGCCATTCTGAAAGTATAGGATTATGAAAGAAATATGATTGGAAGGCCGGCTGTAAAACAGCAAGAATAGGGGACACAATAGGTCTCTTAGGTCGCAGTGTAACATCATTCTCCATACATACATAACCTTGTGTCAGTAGTCACCTTGTGCCCTTTGTGTCTTTAAGCAGAAATACTCCAAATACCATACAAGCTCGCTTAGCTGCGGCAATGAATGTAAATTGAATTTGATTCAAATCCAAGATATGCCTTACTATGCAGTTCATTTCGCTGAATTTCTGATAAAAGCTACCCAATTACATATGGATGGTGCCGAAGGGGCTCATCTTGCTGAAATAAGGGAGCTCTCATCAGAAGCCACGGTTATTTTCTGATGTCTTGTTTTCTTATCTTGTTATTAATTTTTATAAAAGCTAAAAAACATTATTATTCATTAGGTTTGCTATACGGAAAAAGCAATTAACATAAATGTCTCCATTTACAACGACTCAGCGAGCGGGAGACAGCAGGAATTTCAACTATTCCGCCAGTACAATTTCGTAGAGGTATTCCTCGGTTATACTAGGCCCTATACTATATTTAATATATAGCATCGACTTACCCAGGCGCTGTTACTACGAACACATCTATCAGTTTGCTGATGATACTCATGTATCTATCAACTAATGGTTAGAAAAATGCATCGAGACTTACCACAAATACCAACAAAGAAATATCTAAGTGTGCGAAATAATGTTTAGAATGAATAATTCAAAAACAATACTAAAGCAATTTAATAATAAACATCCGCACAGCATCTACGCCAACTTAATCGTAAGTTAGTTCCAAGTGTTGACAATTTTAAAATTTCTTGGAATAATATTGATGAAGGACTGCGCTGGGAACATCATACCAAAAGCCTTGTGAGTAGCATTAATTCCTGTTGCACGCTGTTGTTAAATTGAGGCAGTATGTTCGAAATATCAACTTTAAACAACATATTATTATGCAAATGTCTTCTCCCGGCTTAAGGTACGGTTTAATATTTTGGGGCTCCGCAGCCAGTTTCATTAAAGTATTTCGTAGCCAAAAAAGAATAATTAGATCAATGGTTGCGGTTAACTACGGAAGTCATTGTAAGCCACTGTTCCAAACACACAGATATTGCCCCTAACCTGTTTATACGATACGAGTTAGCTTAATTCGTTTGGAAAAATAAAGAAACTTTTTACTGAAATGCTGACGTATACTCACTCATGAACACTAATCTGCCCAAACGTTGAGAATCCAACTCACAACACCACCTTCTATGAGAAAGGTCGAGATATAGAGCAATCAAAGTATAACAATAAATTACCATCTCACATAAAGGAAGCAAAATCATTACAATCATTTAAAAGGTCGCTAAGCCATACTTAATAGGAGAATGTTTTAATTCAGTAATGAATTCTTTTACATCTGCGCCATTGTAAGTTTGTGTATTTTTCTTGTTTGTTTGTTTTACTTTAATTGTCCATTCGCATTAATACTTTATATGTTACAATGTTTGACGAAACACTCATCTTTTGGATCTAATGTAACATAAACGCTATTTATTATTATTATTTATAATATGAAAGGCTTGGGCACAAGAAGAAATTTTATTTTATTTAAATTTTAATTTTTTTCGCTTTATTTATAAAAATGGATACCAACATTAACTAAAAACGGAATTTGAACGTAAAATAACTACATATTAGAGCCAACAATATTTCCTAATTAAAACAGCATCGACATATTCGCTTAAAAATGAAAACAGCCATGCGACCCCAAAGAGAAAAAATTCGTTTCGCGAATAATAAACGACACTTTTTCCCCCCCTCTCAAACCACTCGTTCCTTTGCAATGGGAACCATTAATTAACGTTAAAACATCCGACCGAAGCCCGAACCGTAATTAGAGCGGCGTTTTTTCTCTCATCTTAGGAAATCTATCAAGTATCATTTCGCCCCGCGGTATTTCTCTCGCTAATTAATAACGACGGGACCTCATTCTTTCCCATTCGCCCCCCTCCTTCACTTCCATCCCGGCGGGTATCCACGCAGTATAGAAAAAATCATCAAAAAAAAATTCCCAATACAAAAACCGCTTTGATACGTTCGGCCTGATGGCGTCAAGGAACATACATTCAACACGCTGCCGACCCGGGCGGGGGTAGGAAAAAAAACTGTTGAATTTTCCCCAGTTTTTTTTTCTCTCCCCTATCGATACCCACCTCCGCCCATTCCATTGCCTATATAATTGAAAAATCAAGAGTACACTCCGAGATCAAAGGGAGAACGGTCGGGCGGATAAAACCGCGGCAAATATAGTTGAAGAAGGGTGGCCTACTCCATCCCTTTTCCCCCGAGTTCGAAACGTGAAAAAATACGCGCATAAAACAAGGTGGAAAAGCGGGCGCTGGAGTGACGCCGACGTTGATCGAACAATTGAAAATCGACCCCTAATTAATGACGCCCGGTTTCCTTTACAAATTTCCACGGCCTCCTTTGACGTAAATTCGATACACCGCAACATCAACAGTTAGGCAGAAGAGAGGATCCGGTGATTGTTAACGCTTTTCTCCCTTCTTGCGTTCGTTCGGAATCTGCAATGTTGATTTAAGTTTTTAGTGTACGTTGATGGTTATTGGATGATTCAAGCAAGTTTTAGATGCTCTAAGCGGGATTTTATTTACTTATCTTTATCTGTGAATGAAGTTATTCGATAATTCCAGATCTCTTTCAGTATGGCTTATAAAGACGTCTTTGAATTATTTAATCCACCTGCAGGGCTATTAAAAAGTCCTCAGCAAAAGCATATTGACAGCAAGTGAAGAATACGTGATGATAATACGTCCAACCATAACTTATGCAGCCACACGCCATGGGGTAAAATAAGACAATAAAGCAGAGCTATAGCAAAACTCACGTCCATCCAAAGGCTCGCAAGTATCGCAATCACGGGAGCAATCTCTTCCTCCCCGTCATTGGCAGCTTGGAAGCTCTTCTGCACTTGCCACCCTTGCACATTGTTGTGGAAAGGAAGGGCAGATTAACAGCATTTCGCATATAGAGGCTTGCGTGTTCAGGAATGACATGCGTAATCTGGATTACTTCTACAGCAGCAATGGAATATCTACTAGACATCCCTCCTCTCCATCTGGTGATAATGGGAGAGGCAAGAAGGACCATCTCAAACTGCAAAATTTACCAGATAGTGACAGATATGCAGATGAGACATAATATTGTACTCCATGTGAAAGGTAGGTAACCTTTTAGGATTGAGATCAGACCATGATCGAATAAGCTGGAATTAGACTAGCTGCAGAGATTGGTTCGGGAAAATGATCTGGTTCACAGATGGATCAAAAATCGAAAACGAAAATGAAGTATTGAAGAATCTATAGTAAGGTGTGAAACAGAATGATCATCCTCCCTTTAGGAAAAGATGCTGTGGTCTTTCAGGCAGTGGCATATCAAATATTGCATTTTGCAACTGAAATCAATCAAGAGGGCTTATAAAAACAAGTAGATATACATTCAAACAGACAGCCAGCTGATACTGTTTGCATTATGGAACCCTAAAATACGATCAAGACTGGTTTGATTGATGTATTCGAAAACTGAATAGCTTAACAGATCGCAATAAAGTCATTTTGCTGTGGGTGTCCGGACATTCGGCAATCGAAGGAAGCGAAAATGCTGATGAGATCGCAAGGAAGGGATTATCAGCTTCATATATACAGCCCTAGAAGCTGTTCTAGGAGTGTCCAAAAATATAGCACCAAACCAGGTAAGATATTGGCTAAAAGCAAAATACAAAGAACACTAAGATAAAACAATCTCAAATTCATGAAAAGGGCGTTACTAAGGGACCATCAAAGAAGTAGATTGAAGAACTACTCTAGCTTTGCAGGAATCATTTTTGCACCGCAATAGGTTTTCTTTCAGGGAACTGCGCACTGAAAGGACACTTAGAGAAAATTAGGATCAACACAGTTACCAACTGCAGACTATGTAATGGAATGACAGAGAGCGCTTACCATATTCCGCGTGAATGCGAGGCTCTGCATCCAAAAAGATTGCAATTTTTGGCAAGCCAAAAATGAATCTAGAGAATTACTTTGAATCAACCAGCCAGAGACCGGTGCAGATTAGTGCAAGGTACTAGGATACTGGAATGGCTAATGTAATTTAATGGGTAAAAGCAATTGGAGGCCAAATACAAAAGACCAAGAAGTTGTAGTATTTTTGGAGACTTCAGATCAAAAAATTACTGAGAAAGAGGCCTTTGATATACCTGCAGCACCATTAAAAAAATCCTCAACAAAAACGTTGGCAGCAAGCAAAGGATTTGTGGTGGTTGTACGTGCTAAACTGTTAGTCAAACTATGGAGCAATAGCTTAGTGGTAAAAGGCGCATAAAGCCAGAAACACAGCAAAACTTACGTTCCTTCAAAGAATTGCAAGTATGATAATCACGGGAGCAATGTATACCTTCTCTTCATTGGCAATACAAGCTCTTCTGCACTTTGCGCATTGTTGTAGAAAGGGAGTCAGGTTAAAGCTAGCATTTTGTCTATGGCATAAGCGAATCGATCATCACATACTCATTACTTGTATGGCCAACAAGCCGCTGGAATCTATTATTTGCGACGACACGCTAGGAATGCCTTCGTTTATGACATGATGTGTATCCGATTAATTATCGATGCTTACTTCACTACTTTTTCAAAATAGAGGAGAATAGAAATGCAATTAGAAAACTTGGACGCAGGCGCACACCTGCTAATTTACGAACGGTTGGAAACAAAGGAGAGTGTGGACGCAGGAATATTTTGTCGCAATCGAAGAGTCGAAAGATATTACAACCCTGAATCTGTGAGGCCAAAATCTATGCCATTTAGACGTGTGCCAGAGAGATTTTTGATAAAAACCACAAACACAAATTAATAAATACTTTTAGTGATACTTAAGCGCCGCTGAAAACATACCCTAATACAATGGGGCTGGCTAATATTTTCTCTCATAATCTGGCTAACATGGTTACCACACCCATTCTGGGAATGCAAGGAGAAGACAACGCTTGCAAAAAAGGATGTTGTGGAACAATTTCAGGGACCAGAATCTGCAACTGGTAAATCAAATTCTGAGCAAATATGAAACTGCTCGAATACTGGCACAAATGTCCTGGTGTGATGTATGTTAAGGAGTTATCAGAGCCATGTCAGAACCAAGGAATTGTTTGAACTTCACCGTAAAAGTGTCAATGTAATTGTCTCTCTCTTTGCAAGCCACTGTAAACTCAGAAAGCACTTACACAGAATTAGATTCTTCATGAAACTCAATGCCCACTGTGTTTAGAAGACCAGGAGACAGTTTCTGCCACTGCTCTGCTGCTACGAGAATCAGGTGTGTAAACTTTGACCTTTTCCTAGAAGACTTGATAACAATCTCATTAAAGGCTTGAACTTGTTCGATGAACTTTAAGATAACAACTGCTCCACAATAGACATTAATGGTCGCAGTAGACGGGACGATTAATCGAACCATGTGGATGATATCTCTCACTAAACTAAGGATAATTGCTTATAATTTGCATCTGTAGCCTAAACGGGACTTTTCTAAATCGGCAGCCATTGAACCGACTCCAAAGGAACTTAGCCTGGGGCAAAGCGACTTTCAGAAGATTTTGAAACATATAAGGTTATTTGGGCAGGTCAGAACATTACAATTCACGCATATTTATAAGGAAATGGATTATGTTTAAATCATCTATTGAAACCTCCTTTTACTTCAAATATATTTCCACTCAAAAGGTTTTTTTTTTTAAATAATCGGAGTAAGAGAGAGGCATTATGTAGCCAGTGCATCACATAGACACGAACAACGAATCCTCCGTCATATAAAATCACATATATTTACACCTTCTTTCGCTATACAAAAGCACCAGAGGAAAATAAGCCGGCTTAAAATAAAACGCCGTCGTAACACCGGAAAATGATATTAGATGGCGTGCTGCGTACAATCTTATATGGGATTTTCTAACGTGGCACCAACTCCAGATCCCCAACCATCCCCTCATCTTCCCTGATACTTCTTAGCGCGCGCCACTGTTCCTCGATATCGTACTTTATTTCGGGCGATTCCTTGTCTCTTTGTCGACGGTGTTGTTGGGCTTTCTTTCTTCTATATCTAACCTCGGCGAAAGACTGGAGGGGATTTTCGAAACGTGCCACAGCTGTCGGTTTTCCCATCTTAGGCATTAATTACTCGAAAGGATCGAAATGGGGTGGTGTTAGAAAAAGCACCACCTGGTCATGATACCGTTGTAGACTTAGTCACAAAAAAAATCTGCCTTGATGAATGCGTAGATCTAAATTCTACTACTTGCATGAGATCAGGAATTAAAAAAAAATCATTTTTCGTTCTTCAAGACAAATTTTAGAAATCCCAGTCAAAATCCAAAATCAAATTGAGTAGTTTGAAGACTTATAATTTTTCCATCATTAAAATTGCTTCGATGTGTACAAATTTTGGAAAGGGTTGGTAAGACTTAAAATCCAGTGTATTTGGGAAGAATGCAAATTTGGATTCACTCACAAAAAGTGCAAAATTCCTTCAAATTTACTCATAAAACTTAAAATTAGTACAAGTGCAAAGTAGTGGGCATCCAAGTTTTAAAGAATTGCTGGGAAACACAAGAAAAATGTTGAAGTTATCTTGGGTATTTCAAGACAAATTTTAATGATCTTAGTCAAAATCTAAAATCAAATCGATTAGTTTAGAAGACTTATAATATTTTCCATCATTATAATTGGACTACAATGCTGCAAATTGTGCAAGGGATGGAAAGAAACATAAAATCCCCTCTTGGGGGAATAAACTCATTAAAAAGTACAAAATTCTTTCAGATATTCTCATAAGAATTGGAATGATTGGAATTGCAAATCAAAACTGTAATTGGAAGTGTTAAGTAAGAAAGAAGTTAAAACCATTATTGGGTTGGTAACTGGACACTGTCCTCTGAAAAAGCATCTATACAACACATGCCGTGTAAGCGAACCGTGGTGTAGAAGATGCGAACTACAGGAGAACGAGTTTACATGTAATCTGCATTCTGCACATGTGAGAAACAAAGGGTACCAAGGCAGAGTATTTCCGGAAGAGATCATTGGAGCCTCGAAGGTCCTCAAGTTTCCACTGGGCAAGATACTGGGCTTTATAGAGAACACCAAGCTGCTCAAGTGGAAATAAGAGAATCAATAGGGATGATACAATGAGCACCAAGCTCAAGTGCCCGGACATCAAGTGCCCACCCTAACTTGAATGAATGAATGGAAGTGTTAAAATTTTAAAATATTACCAAGTAAAAGTCGAAAATCATTTTCATTTGAAGTTATCTTAAGCTTTTTAAGGCAAATTTTAAAGATCTTAGTTAAAATCTACACTGAAATTAATTCGTTTGATGACCTACAGTATTTTCCTCCATAAAATTTGTTTCAATATACTGCGATTCTTTCGACTCTTAACACTAAAGTAAGTGGCCCTCGAAAGCATTCAAATCTAAATTCGTTTATAAAATTGGTGAAATTCCTTTAAATTTACCCATAAAAAATAGATTTGTCACAAGTGTAAATCAAAATACTGTTTGGAAGTGCCCAAGCTTAAAAAAAAAATGCTGGGGAAAACATGAAAATCACTTTTCCTAGAAGTTATGCTAAAGTTTTTTGGATAACTTCTAAAGATCTTAACCTAAATCTAAAATAAAGTTAAACTCTGATGGGCTTATGGGCTGAAACCACTTCCTAGATCGACTTTTCTAATTTTTAACTTAGTACTAGGAGACAGTTCCAGCTCGGAATGCCCCCAGTAGAGTATACTATGGACAGTCATAGCGGAAGTCTACGTGTTAGTCCAAAATGAAATTAATTTGTTTGCTGCCTTAAAGTATTTTCCATCTTGAAAATTGCAACAACATTCTTGATTTTTTTTTTAAGTGTAAAAAATTACTTTTAAAAACAAGTAGCTTCTGTGTGCATTCATTCGCTCAAAATGACTTATAAAGTTTGCGGTTGATACAAGCGCAGATCAATGTCGTAATTAAACGCGTTTAAACTTAAAAAAAAATTGCTGAGCATTGGTCCAAAATCTATTTCTCTTTGAAGTTTTGTAATCGTAAGCTTTTCGAGAAAAATTTGAAACGTTGGAAAGAAAACTATTGAAGACTTGACGTATTTTCCGTCATCAAAACTGATCTAACATGCTTTAGATTTTTTAAGTGTGGTTTTTATTCCGCACTTAAAGTATTAAGCGCCTTTTGGAAGCATTTGAATCGAAATTCACTCATAAAATCATAAAAGTTTTTCGAACCATAAAAACATTTTTGCACATATTAGTTGACATTTAAAGCTCACCAGATTTTTTCTGAAGAAATTAGAGATTCTCAGCCTCTAACATTGCTCCCAAATGCTTCTAATTGGAAGTGCTTTGTGAGACTAAATATAAAAAGCTAAAAGACGCCTCTCACATCAAAAAAGTGCTTCGTGAATCAAAAGGCATTTTGACAATGGTTCATCTAAAATTCTTCAATCTTAGATCTGTAGATTCTCCATAGAATTGCTTAATTTTTTTTTGTAATCATGGTCTTCAATGTGATTTTTCGAATAACTTCTGGCTTAATTAAACTAGGGTTTTCTTAGAGGCACTGCTTATTTCTTAAAGTTTAACCCTCAACTAAAGCATCGAGATGATGTAGAACGAATTAATTCCAATTATTATGGTTGACTAACTTATACGCTAAAACTTATTCTAATTTTATTGGTAATTTTGAAAACAAAAGAAAAGCAATCGTTACTGCGATCCTAGAGTTTTAAAGAAGGAAAAATTAAGCGAGTATCGAACAATAGACGAACGCTGTAGAGGAAGCAAATAAGTGATGGGACGAGAGCGTGGCAGATCTTCTTATTGTATACCTCTTACAAGCGCGAAATACTGCTGTAAGCTGATTATCGAAAACGCCGATCCTTTTAATGTGTACGAATAAAGTTGGCCGTTGTCGGTAGCATCGGAGGGTGCAAGAGATTTCCCCCAGAAGCTCTTTCTTCTGGGAGATCGAAAAGATTTTGATCGCATTAGTCCTTCGATGTTGGTAAAATACAATGGTTAAAGACAATAGGGAAGTGGCGTTAAAAGAAAACTGGTTTATGATGCTTGCATAAACAACGTTTCTTTGGAGATATTTATATTATCGTTATTTTTCTTTTTTTTGGTATGTAGTTTTTATATCATGAAATGCACGAAGTAATAGTTTTAAATTAATTTGATTGAGGTTTGGAATTTGTTTTAAATGCAAAAAGTAAGATTACTCACTTCTTTTTCTTTGGCTGATATTTCTGACTCGTAACCGTGTCTATCCATATTGCTGCTTTCTTTCGTTTCCGAGCAGGGGCCACTCGAGTTGGTTGCTATTTGTTCCTTCAGGGTGGTGACTTCTTTCTCTGCCAAAGTAGCCCTCTGTAACACAAAAAGGAGAATAGATAAGTATCATGATGAATGGATTGTGCTCAGGTGAATTGCAGAAATTATAGCATGAAAATTGATGATCATCAATTAAGATGTTGCAAATTTAGCAACTAAATACATTTGTGGCATTTGACAAATGCTGGTATTGAACATCCTCTTTTTAAATATTTTCAGTAGTTCTTGCATTATGCGCGCACAAAAGCTAAGCAATTCACGGTGAGGCACTTCAGGCCTGTGAATACATTATAACACTACCATCGTTATGAAATTATAAAATCACTGTTCCAAATATATCCTATACAAGGCGTTCAAAAACTCAAGTCCAATATGGGTATTTTCAAAGCAACAAAACTTTTTTTTTTTCAAATGGAACGTGGTATATTTCGGTGCAGCATTGAATGTAGCCCAAGATTCTACATTGATTGATGATAGTTTTTGAAATATTCACACTTACTTCAAAAAACAGACAGAAATATGATCAAAGTTCCTACCGTTAAGCAAGTTATGCGGAACACTCTGTATAGTATGTATCGAAATAATGCGTTATCTCTTCTGTGCATTCATTTGTAATAATATTTGAAGTATTTTCCGTGATATTGATTCAAATCATCTGCGTCTTGCTATGTTTATTGATGTATCTCGTACTTTCGATAACGTTGATCATGCTATCTTATTGAAAAATTAAGTGCTGACGGTATTAGAGCCAATTTTTTACGTTGGTTTGAAAGCTATTTATCAAATTGTAAACAAAAAGTAGTGATTAATGAATACTCATCTAATATACGTACTGCAGACAGAGGAGTACCGCAAGGCTCTATTCTCGGTCCTTCACTTTTCCTAATATATATATAAATAATTTACCTATGGATATCGATTTTAGTATACAGGGTGTATACTAGAAGTGCTATAAGGGTGAATATTGTCATGGTATTTCCACACTGCCAAACATTTAGAAACTAAAATTATAAGTAGCTTTTTTGACCTGTTTATATGTCAAAATTAATATTGACAATTTAATGTTCACTATTTTTCGTATCTAGCAAGTGAGCTCACCCTATGGAAATAATTCGTTGATTGTTTTGTTTTGATATTTATTATGTCAGTTTGTCAATGAAGAGATGTATTAAAAAAGAAATGTGTGTGTTTTGTGATTAGTAG